>MQRK01253430.1:0-10520 GCA_001938485.1 Girardia tigrina
TTGGCATCCCGTAGAGTCAATTCTCGTTTAATTGTGGCATTTCTCGTATAATGTACCAAGAAATAGGCCATCAATTCTTTTTCATCCCATTTGTGGGACAATAATTTTCTTACCATTTTCCCGATTTTGTCGAAATATAAATTTGCTCCATCTGATCCTATTTCATATGAATATAAATTCATGAAATCTTGAATAAGGGATGAAGGTTTGGCAAATGCTGCCCTGAGCCTTTCATCAAACTCCACGATATTAGAATCCACTTTCTCATAAATTGGAATTAAATCCTTTGAAATAAAAGCCTTCACCATAATTCCTTTGAGATTGGGGTCGGTGCCGGAAACTTCAAAAAATCTTCCGCATTCTTCAATGAATTCTTCAAGATTATCTTCTCCATTGTATGTATCGGGAACCAGATTCTTCCAATAACTGAACGTGGTCGCCATGTTAGTTTTTAATATGAATTGCACAATAACTTCGTTTTTCAAAAATATATTTACTAATTAAAACAAATACATAAAAAATGCGAGAATTAATGATGAAATAATTGGAACCACATTTAAATAATTTTATATAAATTAATATTTATTTGAATGATTATAATTTTGAATAATAATTTAATAATACTAATATTCTTCCTAACAATTATAAATTTTCATTTTTTTACAATTAACTTCTTTAAAAATTTCGTCTAATGAAAATATTCATTTTTTACAGAAACTATGATATTCTAAAAATCAAGTTTAAAATATTCCAATCTATTAAAAAATATTTATGTTTTTACAGAAATTAAATTATTCTAAAAATCAGTTTTACTCACAGAAAACTTTCTTAATAGGTCATTTTATTAAAAAATTCATTTTCATTAATAAAATATTATTTTAAAAATACCTGAACAGTTGATCTAATGAATACACAATTTTTTATTGTTTATAACAAAAAAACAACAAGTAGTTCAGTAAAATATTCTTTGTAACATACTGGCATACTTAATGGCATACTGATTAAGTATTAGGTTGTCAAGTATGAAATTTGTTGGCATGATTACAGTGAGATTTTGGCGCACTCTTAAAATTTTTGAATATTTAAAATAATCAAATATCTAAAATCAAAAGTTCTTGAAAAGTGTAGAATGAGACATATTAATATTTGTTTTTCTGAGTTATTGAAGTGTGTGTTTTAATATTCATTTTTTGTGTTATGTTCAAATTGACTTGATTTTAATAAATTTAGAATAAATATATATTTTCCGTCGTTCAAAGTACAAGCTATCTGGGCGAAATATGAACATCAAAATGTTGTTGGCGGTTATTCCTCGATTTGACGGAAAGTCGACTCCAATCAGAGAAAGGAGGACGAAGTTCGTGATCATCGCTGGATGTCAGGGAATCTCCGATCCCAAAGAGAGGGCTAAAATCTTGCCGTTATTTCTGGAGGGAGCTGTCTTCAAGATTTATGAAAATATTCACGAGAAATAGAGAAGCTACGAGTAAGTAATGTCAATTTTAACTAAAGAATTTAATGTAGAATTTGAGCAGTTGCTGGGTCGCAAATTGAAAGACGATGAAACCGTTGACGAGTATTGCGCTTCGATTAACGAAATTTCGCGACGTGTGGAAAATTTATCTCTATGTACCTTTTATAATGATCTGCCGACTGATGTCAAAAGGGAGATTAGACGATGCCAGGTTACGTCGCTCCCAGAGATGTTGACGCTGGTCAGGGAGCTACTGAAGGTCGAAAATAGTGTCCAAAGGAACATATCGATGGTCGCGTCCCGAACTAACATCTCGAGCGGGCGTGGTGGGTTCAATCATGGCAAGGCTAAAGCTCACGGGAGGTCACATGAGTCATATTACTATGAAGTTAGATCGACGGAAGGAAACCGTCCGAAAGGCTCCTCGTCACCTTCAAAGTCTAACATCAGGTGCTTCAAATGTCTCCAGAAAGGCCATCTCGTTTACGGGCTAAAATGCAAAGCCTGTAACGGTTAAGACCATTCTTCCAGAAATTGTCATGCGGGATACGGGGACGGGAGTACCTCACAGTTGAGGCCGGATGTGCTCATGGAACGAAGTTCATGACCACGTCGCTTTTAATAAACGGCCGTGAGGTGGATGCGTTGATTGATTCTGGCGCGTCTAGAACCATTGTTGTTGGTAAATCGAAAAAAAATCAACAGGTGCATCACAATGATGGATGACAGCAAAGTCCGAGCTTTGGAGAGTGAGTTTGAGGTAGTAATTGGTGAAGCTAAATGCGTCACGCAGGGTTTGATTGTTGATAGATTGTTGCCGGGATTTAACGCCATCGTTGGTCTCGACGTGATCCAACAGCTGGGAGGTGTGATATTAGATAAAGAGGCAGTTTTATGTTGTGAGAAAATGGATTAAATCGCGATTGATGCTTGTGATAGAGAAAGGGTCAACCGATTAAAAATTACTGAGAAGAATTTTGAGGTATCATACGACTGATGTTGGAGGCTGAAATGGAAATGGTCAATAGGGAGGAACCCAAATTTGTTTATCAGTGTGGCAGTTACAATGTTATTAAATCCGTTAAAGACAAGTTCGAGGAGGTCTTGGAACAGTGGATTGAGAAAGGATTCTTAACATTAATAATTCTTAATATCAATAAGTATGTGAACGTGTACAGTGGTAACAGTGCAGTTTGCTGTGAGAAACTCCGGAAGTGGAGAAAAAAGTCTGGTAAGTGCGCAATTTTGGATTTAAAGGACGCGTACATGCAGGTGTTCGTCGAGGATGAGATGCTACCGTACCAAACGGTGCTATATAAAAAATAAGAGATACGCACTAACCAGAATTGGTTTTAGGTTGAATGTCGGCCAAACCGTTATGAATAAAATTGTGGAGAAGGTCCTGTCAATGAATCCCCCAATTCGTGAAGCTGCTGACGTGTATATAGACGATATTTTCGTGGACGAAAGTATAGTACCAGTAGATAGGGTCAAAGAGCATTTGTATGGGTTAGTATGGATTAGAGTCAAAAGATCCAGAGAGATTTAAACAAGAAACATCTGTGAGAGTGTTGGGATTGGAAGCGTTTCGAGACAATCATGGCGCGCTTCGCTGGAGACGGGCAAAGAGATTGCTTTTAGACCTTAACGAGGTCAAAACTAGGCCTGATCTTTATTCCTTCTGTGGCCAAATAACCGGAATCCACCCTGTCTGTGAATGGTTACGCGTTGCAACGTTGTTTCTTAAACGCCAATCTGCCAGACATTGGGACAGTCCGATCCGTGAAGAATTGAAGAAAGCGATGGGAGACATGGTAGAAAGAATAAAGGAAAATGATTGCGCCAGTGCTACTTTGTCTGTGAAAGACGATAACAAAGCCATTCTTTGTGTGATGCCAGTACGTTGGCACTGGGCGTTTGTTTAGATGTTGATGGACAGAGAATTGAGTATGCTTCTAGGCTTCGTAAAGTCAATGACTGTCGACACATCAATCTAGTTGAGTTAGAAGCGGTTGTGAAGAGGTTAAACTTAGCGATTGCATGGGGGTTTTCGGACATTGAGTTGAGACTCGACAGTCAGGTTGTTTGTGGGTGGATATCGAATGTGATCGATAACGTGCAAAGAAACAAAATTAGGGCGGTCTCCGAGTTATTGATTTGTAGAAGACTGAACCTGCACAAAGATAATGTTTCTGAATATAATTTGAAGCTGCGCGTGGTCTACGTCAGGTCTGAGATGAATGATGCCAAAATCTTAACGAGAATCCCTTCACAATGGTCTTTTTTAAGTCGCTCTATGGAAGGTTGGAACGTTCTTTCGCCTTCATTAGAATTGGATATCGAAAGATTTAAGCAAATTCATGACAGAACGCATATGGGACTCCAGAGATCGATTTTCCTAGCGAAGGAGTTCAACGTTAACATCAGTGATGAAAAATTCGGCAAATCATCCTTCATTGTAACCGGTGCCAATCTATCGATCCCGCACCGGTTCGATGGGAAAAAGGGAGTTTGGATGTTTCCGAAACTTGGAAAAGAATTATAATTGATGTCACGAAGTTTGAGGAGTCAAGGTTTCTCACCATTATTGACTGTGGACCATCGCGATTTGCTATCTGGAGATTTATTAGAGATGAAAGAGCGCAAGAAGTCATTAAGAATTTGAGAAATGTATTCTTCGAACGTTGAGCCCCTGCTGAGTTGTTAGTGGATAATTATGGGTTTTTTTCATTCCGAATCTTTTATTGCTGAGATGAAGGCCTGTAATATTAATGTAGTGTGTCGAGCAGTGAACAAACCAAGTGGAAATGGAATTATTGTAAGGAGCCACCGGATCGTCAAGGCGTTAGCCACAAGAGCTGAAAATGGGATCCAAGAAGCGGTTTACTGGATGAATAACACTCCCGGCATAAGCGATAAGCCACCAGTCGAATTCCTCTATGGGTATAAGTTGAAGTTGATCGGTATCTCAACCGATCAAGAAAGTAATGGAACCTTTTGTTCAATTAAGTTCAGGGTTGGAGAAAAATTATGGGTGAAACCAAACCCGATCCAGCGCTGTAATGAAAGATAGACAAAAGGAGTCACTTTTATATATACCAACAGCACTTTTAAACCAGAAGATTGCATGGAATTTTGAAGTTTATAAATCAAAAATATGTTTAAATGAGTGGTAAGATTCACTCTGTCTAATTATTGGATCAGCTGTGGTTGGTCTGAATCTGATTCTGATTCCATTCTCCGTAATCCAATCTGCGTCTACCACAATTGCTTCAATTCAAAAATTTTCGGTTCAAAATATTTTCAATTTCAATCCGATTCCGGACTCAAAACCAACAACATTGATTTTCTAATCGACTCCGGTTCGTGTCTTTCTATTATTCCCCCGAGAATGGCATCACATTCTCTCCGAAAACTACTCTCCGTAACGTTAATGGTTCACCAATCCAGACCCATGGAACCATCTCACTCCAATTAAGGCTCTCCTGATTTCAATAAGATTTTCAGTGGACCTTCACTGTTGCCAACACAGTCCACCCATTTCTTGGACTTTGTTTTACTATATTAAAAGTAATAAATAAGTAATAAATATCATTATAATAATGTGTTTTGTTTTAATGCATCAAATAAAATAAATATAATAAATGTTATGAGATATCGCGACATCCAGACATTTTTATTTATTTCAAAATCCGTTCAACAAATCGAATTGCTACTGCTGAAATGAAGTGGAAGTTTAAAACATTTAATGAACTTAACCAGGTATCTGAAGAAAAGAAGATTGATGATGAAAAAATTAATGAACCTTGTAAATATCATCCATCGATTATTAAAAGAACAATAAAACACGATGTTTAAATATTTATTATTTGATAATTCTGATTATTAAAACAACAATAGTTGTTTTAAAACCTTTTTTTAATAATTAAAAATAATATTTTTAATTTAAGTAAATGCAGTTTACAGACCTAACCAAGTAACTGAAGAGATAAATGCTAATCAACCAGTGCTAGACAGACTTGTCAGATTAATCGGACAACCACTAGTAGCCCAGGCTAGCCTAGGTACCAAGACAACCATGGATATCCAGGCTAACGAAACTCAACCAAAACTAAGAAAGACTTTGGGAACTCGAGAACAAAGAGATATTCCACAAAAATGTTTCTCAACAGGGATTCATACAACAACAACATATAAAGGATATCAGATTAACTTGATGAAATATCCAAAATCAATTAAATTTAAGGATCTAGTATATGTTAGAAAGAGCAAATTTAGCTTCCATGTAAAGGACATAAGTGATCACAATTATGATCTTTTGAATATAGCCCTACAAGAAGTAGGAACAAGACGAAATGGGAAGCTGAGAGAACAGATGATGAATTAAAATTCAGAGATTTTATGGTTCATGAAAAACCAACAATGGACTTGTCTAATTATTCTATGGCATTTATCAAAATATGCTTACAAGGTAGAAAAGAAAAAGATGGAAAAAATTATCCAATATGGAAATTGTAAGAAATTCGTTGTATTTAATTGTTGATAAAAGTTGTGTTTTTATGTTAATAAATCTTGAAATAAAAAAGTCTTGAAACCAGTGATTTCTATGATATTATCTAGAGATTATACAATAAGATAATGATAATGTCTTTTTGTTTTAATGCATCAAATAAAATAAATGTAATAAATATAATGAGATATCGTTATATCAAGGCATTTTGTCATTATTTCAAAATCCACTTATGAAAGTGGGGAGTTTTTAATGTAGCTCCGTACATTAATTTTTTTCTTAGAATTGTAATTTCTACAATTACTGTAAATACCTATTTAATTCAATTAAATATTTCATCCGTCCAAAATGTGAAGTAGTATGCAAATTCAGCTTTGAATAATTTTCCAATGATTATAATCAACATCAGGTTCCTTTCACCATTACGAAAAAGAATATATTCAAACAATACATGTTGCAAATGATCAAGAGAAAATTCTGAAATGTCCATTATACACATGCTGTATGGTCAATTTCCACAATTCGCAAAAATTGGTATGATACAATACAGCGGTACTATGGATATGTATACAATAGATGTGAGTATTGCATTTGCCCAGTATGTCAAAACTCTAGTAGTATCATCAATTTTATGAATGTCACAAGGACTACCTGTGCGATTTTTCAAACAAGTCTATGAAGACAATATTCCAGTCATCAGCCAATCAAGTACCCACTGCCCGAAATGTTCCAATTAAGAAAAATGTTCCGTTAAAACGCAAAAATGCTGCAGTTCAGACTAGCAAGACATTAAATATTCCATCAAAAATGTCAAGACAGAGACCAATTCATAGAGCTTAATTAAATAAGAAGATACGTCAATATGTAAGATACGTAATAGGCTAGCCTTGGCAGTCAGACCACAAGTATCCATAAGTTTCTGGAATATTCCAAGAAGTAAACCATGGAAATTCTACAAGACAATGGTTGATTTCAAGGCTATCGAAGTCAACCTTAAATTAGAGGCAACATTTACCAATGTTGATGATGAACTCTCACATAAAGCCTTCAAGACAAAATATAGGCCAATATTTGAATCCGATATTACGGACTGGCTGAAGGAAAAACATGCCAAAATAATAAAGGAAGTCGATGAAAGCAAGGAGAAGAAGAGTTTATGGACTATGGCAGCTGTAAATCAATCGATTATTCATGTTCATAAATACTCACCAATGAGAGGCAGCTCATACATTCCGCTTTCAGAATGGATAATCAAGAAAGGGGCTTGCATCAATGTCAAAATAATGACAACATGTGCTTCAAGTATGCTATACTATCAAAATACTATAAAAAATACACATCGAGTATTGAAATACAACAATTTGCAGCACTCATATGATTCCAGCTGTATTAGATTCCCACCGAGCCTGAAAGAAGTCACTAAATTTGGAAACCAGAACAATGTTTCAATCAACATTTTCAGATTGGAAAAGGAAAAATTTGATCCCTTACTTGTTTGTAAGGAAGAATTGCAAGATCATAGGGATTTGCTCCTGTTAGATGATGAAGAAAAGAGGTATTTCATCTGGATCAAGAACTTTGAGCGCCTATTAAGATCCAAAGTATCAAACCATCATGGAAGTATCGGGATTTGTAAAAGATGCTTTACACATTTCAATGGCGATGATGCAACAATCAATTTGAAGGAGCATAAGGTCAACTGCAATAAAAATCATTGCATGTTAGCAGAATTTCCCAAGGAAGATTACATTGAGTTCAAAGAATATTAAAAAATGTAGAAAGTGCCAATTATCATATATTGTGACTTTGAAGCCATTTTAAGCCCAGTCCAAACATGCAATCTGGATCCGCTACTTAACAGCACGACAGAATACCAGTATCATGAGCTATCATCATACTGTATGTATGCATTGGGAATTGACAAGGAACTATGTCAATACAGAGTGCAGAAAAAGAGACAAAGAAAGAGCAGCAGCGTTGATCAATGATGAAATACTTAAAATTATCGAATGAGTGCATGTCAGAAGCCGCAAATAATGATACTGTCAACTGTGTCAGCGAGACCGAGGTGAAACCAAACGATGAAGCCGAGGATATTTCCCTTGAAACTAGCAATGAAACCGGAAACAGTTCCCAAACTGAAAAGCATCAGAGCATTTTCTCACCCCACTCTGTTACACTGAATGTAAATAATTCTCTTAATTTTAACGATCCGGGCTTGTGGCCAGTGATTTCAGATTCTGTACGAGTTGAAATCATCAAGCAAGGCGCAGTTCAAATTACCCGAGATATATTTCCTTCTGACAATGGTGAAAGGAAATTTACGACGAAGCATTATCATCAGAAACTGGTGAACTACGATACACTTTCACGCTTATGGTTAGTGTGTTCGGAGGGCAAAAATGCAGTCTTCTGCTTCGGCTGCAAGCTCTCCACTTCTAAAAATCCCACAACATTGACCGAAAGTGGGTGAAAGGACTGGAAAAATTTAGGGTCGTTAATTTTGTAGCATGAAAACTACTCAGCTCATTTAAAGCCTACTTGTCATGGAAAGAATTTGAAATGCGTCTAAAGAAGGAGCAAACAATCGATGTTCATCAGTTGCGTTTTCTGATCCACTTTGAGATAGTTCTGCAGGGGCGAACCGTGAATGCAAACCTCTACACTCAGCAGCTGAATAGAGTCTACGCCATTCTCTGTGAGCGTTACCCGACATCGCAACCGAGTTCTTCTACAACAAGTCAACACTCCGGCACACACTGCACGTTTGACTTTCGGTAAAATGCAAGAGCTTCAGAGGATCGAATTTTTGTCTCACCCTGCCCACATCCCCGACCTTGCACCCAGCGACTACCACCTCTTTTTGGCAATAGTGCGTTTTCTTAAAGGAAGGTAGTTCGATTCAGTAGAAGAAGTTGAACAAGGGTGCCACGATTTTTTTGCTTTCAAAACGACAGAGGGGTATAACTATGGAATTGAGCAACTGGCTGAAAGATGGTTGAAGACCATCGAAAAAAGGCTTGTGTTTCGAAGAATAAATGTGTTTTGTTATCTAGTAGTTGTCAGTCTTAGCAATTTCATTTTTTTACAACAGTAAATAAACTAATCAAATGAATGTGGATCACGTCTTCAGTTAGATTGTAAATATACCTTTCCTTCTTAGAAGATGTTTCTTTATCATTCTTAATTCGTATCGAATTATTATAAAAAATGTCATATTTGGTTGCATTATAAAATTGACTAATTAGCTAAATCTCATTAAATACATTCATCTACTGACTGGTAAATAATTACCATATATTTCCAACAAAATAAGACGATATACGAAATGTTTGACAAAATAAAATCTTTTTACAAATTCTACGAGAATAATTTCCTAATGTAATTCGATCTCAGAGATAAAATTGTATCAAATTCTTCGTCATTATAGTTAAAAGTTGTCGTGAAATGAATAAATATCGAACTCTCATCGCGATCAATATGCAAATTTATTGAGACGCAATTTATTTGTGAACATAATTACACTATAACTTCGCACCGAAGCTAATATAAATGTTTCAATGTTCGTGGACTGTCATTTATTTATACTCTTGGATGTCAGTGATAGAAAATATCTTTCCAGGAAAATTACTTTACACATTTTTTTTATATTTTGTTGAAAATTTGATTGAAAGACTTTTCGACCACGGTCAATTTGACCACGGACGTTTTGATCCCGTAAATTTCTACCTCGGATATTTCGACCACATGTTTCGACAATGCGTCGTTTCGAATACAAAAATTTTTAAATGGAAAAATAGTTGATAATAAATTTATTGTAAAACAATGTTGATACTTTTAATGAACAAAATAAACACAATGACGCAATATATGGTATTATATATTAAACAGAAATGAAATTAATTTGTTAGCAGGAAAGCTATAGCTTTTAAAAAGCTAATAACATTGATTCTGTTATAATGGATCAATTAAATCCCCAGGTTTCACTTCAGGCTTCATAATATCAACAAGTAGAATTTATTTCATATTTACAATCTTTTTAGAATACTTAAACAAATTAATAATCACAACTTTCCCCTCTTTTATAATTCGTTATTTAACTTTCTTAATCCACTCAATTCTTCGACGAATTATGTTTCCATCTTTCAGATTCTGTTGTTCCAATTGGTGTGGCGATATATGTCTAAATATTTGGTCTTTAATATTGGTAATTGGTTTACTGTCACACGAACTCGTACCAATATATGAAAGCGTGGTTCCCGAAGTAAAGGGATATGAAGCCCGCGTACGACAAGCTTTTCAGACGAAAATCACGTCTAAAATCACGAAAAGAGTGTTGAATGTTACGTAGTTCTAATATTACGAAAGTCCCCTTTGGACAAGGAAACAAACGTGGTGGTTAATTGATTTTGAAAATAGCCCTTAAAATCGTAGAGACAGCTACAAGGCTTCAAATCATTAGTAAATTAATTATTAAAAACACTATATATATATATATATATATATATATATATATATATATATATATATATTTTT
>MQRK01253430.1:11790-26893 GCA_001938485.1 Girardia tigrina
ACATGTAATGCATTTTTATTTCCACTTAGAGGGGATCTTAGAAGGTTAGTCACGGCACTGAAAGTAACTAATGGTCAAGAACCATACTCGATTGACTTGATTATGAATGCTCGCTAATCCGGGATTTCAGAAGATGATTCGTCTCTCCAATATACGAGGTTTTACATCTGTGAAAATTAAATATATATAAGTGAAAATGAACTTTACTTTTATATTAGGTTGGTCGTAAAAATAATGGAGGTTTTTGAGCTTTATACTTTGTTTATCTACTTTGATATGTATATAAGTTTAAATGCATTAGTGTTAGATATTATTTGAAATCTTATGCCTAGCTGTATATTCCTATAGCCATCATTAACATATTGCTGTTATTTTTTTAAAATATTTACGGTGCTAAATTAATAATGGAAAAAATTAAAATTCGAGCAATTTTCTTGTACGAATTTAAACTGGGTCATAAATTAGCAGAAACGGCTCGCAATATCAATAAAGCGTTTGGCAAGGGAACAGCTTCTGAGCGTACAGTGCAACGATGGTTCCGAAAATTTTCGACCAACCTAATATTATTTGAATAATTATTTGTTAAAGCTCCTTTTAACAAACTATCGTTATACAATATACATGCTTCGATTCTTATTCATCATCAGTAATTAATTATTTATTGGAAAATAAATTACATAAAGGTTTATAAGCATATGGAAAAATAATTAAGGAATAAAAAAATAGCAAAATAGAAGCTGATATTGGGTTGATGATTTGCAGAATACACATCCATAAAAAAAGGAGGAAATCGAAGGAAAGTACATTAAAATTACAAAGATTCCATTTTCTGAAGGATTTCAAAGATTAAAAAATAAATTTATAATAATACTAAAAATGTTAAAATAGTTTTAATGACATCTAAACTGAGAGACTTCTTTATAGTGAAATCAAAAATTGATAATATAGTTAAAGCTGTTTTTGGGAATATCTACTCGTCATGTGTCAAAACTCGTACATTGCGGAACGGTAGCGCGTCTGACTCCAGATCAGAAGCTTGCGTGTTTGAATCACGTCGGGCTTATATTATTTGGGAATCAGTTGCTTCGACAACCTGTGCAAAGTCAGCCGGACATACCTCCAAGTGGTGTCCCTGGAAAACTAGAGTTCATCTCAAGGCTAAAGTGTCCGAAGCTGTGCCTAGTCGTCGCAACCAATGCGGCAACGATTTGTATTTTTAGCGGGTTTGCAATCCGTATTGTTAAAGCCAGAAATTATTTTGGGTGTGAAGGCTGTAGAGAATAGTGACATTGCGATCGATGGTAGGATAGCATTTCAAGGATTCTCGATGAATCTATCTTGATGAAGGGTGCGGCAATGAAGTGGGTTAGCTGACAGAACCGATGTATATCAATACCTACTGTAATGACACAATTCAATGTAAATTAATTATTTTTTATATTATATAAATAATTTTATTTTTTATATTATTTTAGCAACTAATTATTAATTAGTTATTATTATGTTAGTCTCATCATTAATATTATTTTTATTATTATTATTTATATTTACATAATATAATAATATTTATAATATTTCATTATTTATAATTATTATTCTGCCGCTAGGTAATACTAATTAAAAATCTAAAAAGTTGAATTAAAAAAATGATATTAAAAAATCAATAATTAATTCAGAATTAAATAGAAGATTGCATTTCCCTGATTTTTGCAATTGATTATTTTTTGTACTGGCTGTAACGAATTTAATGCTCAAACCAATCCAGTCCCGTTTATTAATTCAACAATTCCATTCCCAACAATCAACAATATTCCATTTATTATTCAGTAGACCTTGATTTTCTTGTGATATTGTGCTCAAAAGCAAATTTCAGTATCTCAGAAGAATAAAGAAATTATTATTATTTGGACAGACAGTATTTAAAGTAATTATTTTATTGTTGGTCTCTTTGAAAATTTCTTTTCTTTTTATTGTGATTATTTGATTGTTGAATTTTTTTTTCTGTTTTGTCTATTTTAAGTTGTATATTTTTAACTGTTATTCTACTGGATTTATTTATTTATTTTATGATAAAAGAGTTCTCTAAAACTGAGAGAAATTCATTCAGTTAGCTCTTTTACACCTACATAGAGGGAGCGCTTTTTGAGCATCATCAGCGTCCCAGGACCTCCTAAAAGACCTATAGGCTAATATCTTTCAGTGGAGCGAGGTTCATATTAGAGCTAGAAATTTTCAATTTAATATACGGATAAACATGGATGAGTCTAAAAGTTACATTAATTATAGGCTAAGTGCCGAATTACTAAACGACAAAAGGATTGGTAGAGGAAAGAAACAGTGCATAAAGGAATAATTGATAATGAATACTCAAAGCTTTTCGCGGAGGAAACAATAAATAAAGCCCTCATGAGAAACTGGTGTTTCTAATGTAGCTGTTTGTAAGACAAAACATGGGTCTCGTTTAGTATTTTAAACGGAAAATAGAACCTAATTTGTTTACATTTTAAATATTCCGATTTGAATTTATTCTTGGTGAAATAGAAGTATAACATTTTGAGTAAAAGACCAAATAAAGACATCAAAATGTAATGTAAAACACGTTCATATTTTCAATGCGAATCAAATTCAGTTCTTCAGTAAATGCTTGACCCCCTCATTCCAGATTTATTGGCACTGTTAATGTCATTGCGAATGCGGTGACATTTACGATTTATAATTAAATTAATGTACATAATGCATTTTACAAAGATCAATGTTGCTACTGATATTTCGGAATAAAAATATCTTTCAAATCAAAAAATAAATAAATTATAAAAAAGTTTTACGAAAAGTTCAAATAACGAACATTTATTATCGTCTTTACCTTCACAAAATCACCACCAAAGTTACAAGTGTGGTCTTCAAATTTAAGTGATGTGATTGGTTGAAAAAACTAACCAATGATGATTTAGATAAATAAATTATTATCAATGATCAGATCAATATAAAATTAGATCATTTGTTTATCGCCACTCGTTCATGTGGTTTTTACCATCAATATTTGCACTTTGGCTTTTTCCAGAATTTGTGGGATCGAATTCCGAATGTCCAAGATGTTCGTATATAAAAGACAATTGCGTGACCAGTCTAGGTTCTCCTGATAATGTGTTTTTCAAATTAAACATCGAGATATACTGTAAGTTAAACCTTACATTTATTTGTTTGAATATTAGTTCCTTGAATTGGTCTCCTTACGACCCTTGTCTCCAGACGTCGTCAACATCACAAACTTCTTCAACATATGCGTCGTCATCCCAATCCACCATAGATTTTTCAACAAAACATAATTCTATAGTGACATTAAAAGCGGAAAAAGTGAAATTTCCAACAATTTATATCATTATTTTGGTTATTTGTTGTATTTTGTTTCTGTGGACGATCGGTATCGTGTCATTTGTTTGTTATTACAAAAATAGGAAGTCGGGTAAAGTGAAGATCACCGATGTTTGGAAAAAAACAATCAAAGAAAAAGATTTACCGGTATAAACTTTCTGTTCTCGACAAAGAAATATCAAGTTTTATTATCATTGAGAATTTTTACTGTATTCTTTATCATATTGGATTTTTATTAAATATTTTATTTTGTTTTAACTGACTTTTTATTATGACTGAAAAGTAATATTTGATATATTTCAGGTTCACTTTTTAAATTTTTGAAATAATTATTTTTTATAAATAATTTCTAAAATAAGAAAATATCTAAAATCAAAAGTTTTTCTAATGAATTATAATTAAAAAATCTTTAATTAATTTTAAAAGTTATTTTCAAGAATAATTTATTTTTTATTTACTAAAATTTCAGTTGGAATGAATTGTTAAATAATTGATTTAAAAAATACATATAAGCCAAGGAAAATTATATGTTTTACATTAATTTTAAAAGTTATTCTCAAACAATAAATTATTGAATTTTTGATTGATAAAAATGTAGTTTTTAAAAACGGGTAATTTTTAAATATTAAAGTTGTTGAAAATTTTGTAAATTAATAATTTGATAAATAATTAAATTTTTAAACGGCTTTTTAAAAATAAAACAACCATTAAAAATTTATAATAAATTTTAGAATAAAACAAATTTAAATATTATAATTTTTTTGTATTTAAGTATATAAATATTAACTGGGTTTTAAATTAAATATTGAATTAAAAAACAATTAAAATGATGGAAATCGTTGTAAATTATTGATGTTCAATAAAAATTAAATTGTGTAGATTTTATTATGTATTTTAAAGAAATTTTATAAAATATTAAAAATTTAATGTAATCAAAAAAATAATAAATTCCATTTTAAATTAACGTTTTGATAAATAACTTTTCAGTATTATAATCCAGTAATTTTATGTATAATTAATCTGGTCAAAAGAAAACAAAAGAATAGTTTCTCAAGAAAAATGTTGAAATAATTTTTATTGTTATAGAAATAAATTTTGTTTTATGATTTCAATTCTTGATCAAGAACCCAACATATACATATAATTTATGTTAATTAATTGGAGAAAATGACTGTAAATAAATTATCTTCTATAAGTAGTAAAACCTTAAAATCTCTTATAGAATTTAGTACAAAAATTTGTCCATTTATATTCAATAATCAATGGCACATGCAAATCAATGGAGTTGCATTGGATCTCCCTTAGCACCATTAATAACATCAATTTTCTTACAGAACAAAGAGAGAAAATTTTATCATATATTTGCACTTTTGCTTTTTCCTGAATTTGTCAGAATACGAGCTCCTTGAATTGGTCTCCGTATGACTCTTGTCTCCAGATATGTAATTGATATTTTCTAGATTTTTAACAATAAAAATAATATCGAACCTTTTTAAAATTTTATAAATGGGTTACACCCAAATATGAAATTAACCCTTAAACATCAACAGTAGCCGAATCGGTCACATACAAATTTCAAATCTTACTCCCCATTTTAAAATTATAGGAAAAACTGTGAAATTTTGTGACTTTGCCTAACTTTTTATGCTCTTTCTAATGCTATTAGGTTGATGCAAAAGAAATTTTTTTAACCGTCAACTTTAAATGAATATAACTTTCTTTAGAATTAACTTTATTAATCAAAATAAAAACCATTACATTGAACACACTGTTGCCAACGGGTAACAAGTTTCTTTATTCTAGTTTCATAAAATTCTGGAGTTCTGGAAGCAATGAAGTCATCCAAGGGTCTTTCAACATCTCCTTGGTTTCTGAAGCATTTTTCGCGAAGGAACTGGCTGAAATGTTTGAAAAGGTGAAAAGTCTGTAGGAGAAAGGTCTGGTGAGTACGGTGAATGAGGCACAGTTTCATATTCCAGTTCGTTTAACTTCAGAATAGTCTTTCTTGCAACATGTGGACGAGCGTTGTCATGCAGAAGAATTGGCCCCTTTCTATTGAGTAATGTCGGCCGCTTTTTTGTAGTTCTTGGTGCATTTTGTCAATTTGCTGACAATACTTTTCCGCTGTTATTGTTTCACCTTGCTTTAGGAAGCTGTAATAGATTAAACCATGTGCGGACCACCAAACAGTTTCCATGACTTTTTTGGTGTAATTTTGGTTTCGGGAAAGGCTTTGGAGCCTCATTGAAATCTAACCACTGAGCTGAACGTCACCGGTTGTCGTAGGATCCATTTTTCATCGCAAAAAAATTGACTACACAAAAGCAGAGAAGAACACACGTTAAAACGACAATTTTTAGAGCTAATTTTTAAAGCCAATTTATTAAATAAAACAAACTAAAGATTTCATATGTACATATTGTCAACATAATGGATAAGTATATGAGGCACAGTGAATACACAGAGGTTTCTGGCAAATTTTTGTACGTTTGAATAATCCTAATAGATCTGCATTGACGACATATTCGTCTACTACATGTGAGAGAAACTGCTGGATGTATCACTTCCCGTTGAAACTGAAAAATCAAACAGTATCTCTTTTTTTGGATGTTCTCTGTAAAGGAGCTAACTAAAAACGTGTTTCAATGAACTCCCTTAACGTAAAAAAATTAAGATAAATATGTATAAAACTTTTATTTTTACCCAATATAAATAAACACATATAACTAAAAAAATCACATACGAGAGAGAGAACGGCACTGATAAATCTCGATTTCGATTTGTGTTTGTTGTTCAAAAGTTTCAAATGAACGATCTTCTATTGTAACAAAATCGATTGAAACGTCAGAGAATCATTCGGTTGCACAACGAGATTTTGAGAAAATAGATCACATAAAGAGGAGCACTTTCAGGGGGAATATTGATAAATTGGTTTGTAGAAAACTCCTTTACGAACCGATTTACAAGAAAACGCCCCGCAGGCAATATAGTATAGTAAACAGTAATATTAATGATTGTTTACACACACACACACATATATATATATATATAATTTTATATACAATTTACTATATATAATTTTATATATAATAATTGACTGGGTCACTACATTCTCATTAAAAGGAAAACAACAAAATAAAACACTAAAGTGTTTTGAAAATCTACTGATAAATGTTTGATACAGCCTTTGCAATCCTTAGTATAATAGAAATATGATTAAAGGACAAGGATATAGAACCTGGAATTTATTTTCGTCATATGAAAATGCTAATGATGGGGCAGAATATCTCAAAAATAGATTAAATAAATAAGTTAATTAACAATACTCTTGATTATATTTATCTAAAAAACGAAATCAAACTGATTATTTTAAAGATAATGTACAAAAGAATGAAAATCTGGTAAAGGTTACCTTAAAAATAATAATAAATTTATTATTTCTATAAATAATTCAAAGAAACTGTCTATTACGACCTTTATGAAGCACTTCCTGGACAGGATGGTCTTATTACCATTATGTGTTGTGAAGAAAAGAATAAGAATATAATTCTCAAAGAAATTTTAGAAGAAAAGAAAAATCCCTATGAGATTCTTCGTACCCCAAATATTGTCAAATTGGTCAAGATATGCAATTTCTATTAATTTTTTTTGTACTTATTTAGAATCTGAAAGATAAAAGAATATAAATAGACTTCACAATTTTGTGCTTTAATGTTTACTAACAATAAATATTGCTTTTGGTGAATTATTCTGTCGTGTTTTCCTTATCAAGCACCAATTCACAAGACCCAAAAGTCGTTCTTGTATTTGTGTAATTTTTAAAGGATAACGGTTATATAAATAATGTTATCGTTTACTTTGATCAGAACAAATATTCGTCTCAAAGTTGGTTCAATACTTTCATTTTTTATGTGCAGTTAACCATAATCTCACTGATCTCTTTGGTGAATGACAACCTAGACAAAGATGAAACTATTTAGATGTAATCTACACCAAAGGTCTCTTGATAATGTGTTTTTATACCATCAATTTCATACTTTCACGACTTTAACATATTTCTACAACACAAAAGTTAGAATATCATACAGTAAAGTACAATACGTATCCTTCTCGTATTCCTTGTGGTATCTCAATCTAATCAATCGAGTTTTATCTATGACAAATCATATTGTTCATTTTGTAACCAACCTTAATGTTTTGACGAAGTTAATGATGTGTGAATTTATAATGTCTATAACCTCTTTTAAAAAAGCTTTAGCAGCAATCAATAGCTAATTTAATTTGTGAATGAATGATGTAATAACATTATATCATTACTAGAACAGATCATCTCTATGAGTAATGTGAAATTATATAATCTCTAGTTGGACATTACTTTTTTGATTAGAATAACCGTAGCGTGACTTTATAGCGCCCGAGACTAAAACAGAGGTAACCCCCTTAACCTCCTACTCTTAAATGGTCTGATTCACTTTTTAGCTGAGAATTTTCAATACCGTACATTTCTTTAATTAACAAAGTTTCCTTTTACAAATATCCTTTAGATTGGGCCTCCCATCTCTTTCAAGAATGGTATTGAGCCTATAGGCTCTTTAGATGGTCCACCCAAACCAAATAAGTCTATAAGCTCCCCGATAGGCCTCCTACGGGGACGTTAGACTTTAGCTTCCGCGCACGCTTTGGCAATCCAGTCATGGATAGTAGTCCCATGATTCTGCATCCCTTTGGCTGTGTACGTGGACTTTATACATCCGCGAAACGGGTATCTGAAGGTTCCTCTCACAGTTAGATCTGTAAGGTGGTAGTCCAGATGGGTTTCTAAAGGACTCGCTTCTGACTCTTCTATCGAAGTAGCATTCGGATCGACGATTGGTACTTGAGTTGCGTTGTCTTCTGCTATCGCGTTCAGTGGCAGATTCCCTTCTTCTGATTGTCTGGACTGACTGACTCTACTCGGAAAAATTTGAACTAATTGTTCTTCTTCAATTTTGTGTGCTGTTTTGAGATGTCTGGTGAGTTATCCTTTAGATAAATTTTCCTTGTCTTTGAGCTCGTAAATCAGTCAATAATAGTATCAGATTGATGACATTGAATATGTTTAAATCTATACTAATAGAAGTCAAATTGTTAAAACTTTCTTGGTTAATGAAGTTTGAAGACACGAGAGAATTAACTTTAACTTATTAAATAAAGTTTTACAAGTGGCAATAGAAACTCTTTATTGCTTAAATTATTTGAATTACTACTTGCGTTTGGATATGTTTGCTTTCCATAGAAAATGATAAACATCAGAAAATTCAAAAGAGTTTGCTACAAAAAATTCAGAGAAAAATTCAAACCAGAAAAGATTATTATTTTATTGTTAATTATTATTCAACGAATTATAAAGATTTGTTTAAATAGTTCGTAATTCGGTGTTACTTTAAAAATTGGAACAATGCGAATGATTATGTCCATGAAATATATTTTTTAACAATGTTTCTTGTTATTTCTTCAAAGGCTGCGTTCGTTCAGAGTGGCGTCTGGTGGCCATCCACCGTTAAAGCATACATAGTTAAAACATATTGGTTCCAGAGAGTCACACATCAAACAAATGACATGATTCTTTTCATCATATAATCTTTCATTTTGAAAAAACTTTCCTGGAATTTTGAACTTTCTTGTGACTCTATTTTTGATAGTTAAAACGCATAGATTACATTTTTATTTTCCTGATTTTCTAGAATGTGGCCCGTACGTCCACGGGCTGATGTTACGGGCAACGGGCCGAACAAAGGCACGGGCTTGGATTTCATTAATTGTTATATAATATATATTATATTATATATAATACATTTTATATAATATAATAATGCATTAAGAAAAAAATAAAGGAATACAAAAAGACAAATATTTATAAATTACTTAAAGATTCATATTCATTTACAACACAATTTTCATCAGCATCAACATCTGTAAAGGCGTTAAAAGGATGATTATATCAAATGAAGAGCATATCTTCAACAATATTTAGACTGGCTCTTAAAGATGTGTGAATCCTTTTGTGAAAATTAAATGTCGTTCCACCGAAGCTTCGCTTACAGCTATTCATCAAATGTTGTATTTCCTTAATAGAATTAATCAATCCGGAACTTTTGAAATATGATTAAAATCAATTTCAGTAACATATCTTTCAAATTCAGGGATTTTCATTATCTCCATCTATTTTGAAAGGATTTCAAAGTCTTGGTTAAAAGTATATTCCTTTTCAAGAAAAAGATTTAATTTAACAATTGGATTGAAAATTAAATGCTTTCTTCTTTTAATAATATTGCAGATTGCATATCTTCCAGATTCCTGTAATGTAAGCGTGGTTTCTTCGAAGCATCGATATATGGATAACCGATCAAACACAATAATTGATAAAAATGAAATATTAATTTTCTTAGAATTTTAAAATTAACTACTTAGTCAAATACTTAGTAAAGTCCATGCTTGTACAGACACGCGCCTCAAATTACGGGTACGGGCACTGACTGGGTATGGGCCGCACTCTAGATGATTTTTAAAGGATATTTAGAAAGACTCTTCAATTTCATCAAATTCCTTTTCTAGTACTCTAATATCCAAATCTGATTCTTGAAATAGCGCTGTTGGAACCTGAGGTTGGATTTGAACACGATTAAATTTCTAAGAACTTTACGCCAAAAAGTTCTGTAATTTGATATGCGAATACAGCAACATTTTCTAGTGAAATATTTATGGCATGATTTAAGAGTCTTCAATCGGTTCGAACACCACAGTAAATCCAGCAATGCTCATAGGCCGTAGCTGCCTCTTTCTATAGTAAGCAACGTAATTTAAATTTTAAATAGTGTTTGATAAGTATAAATGTATAGACTGTCAGCTTTATTGTTACATACTTAAAGTTGCTACAGTACCAGTGTCTTAATGTCTCTATCAAAATGCCAGACTGTCACGCTATGTAACTATACTACGATTTTGATAATAGGATTCAGTAAGTTTGTTAATGTTTTAAACTCTTAATGTTTTTATAGATTAGATTCTAAAAAGAAGCTGGTAAATCAAACAGGTAGACAAACTGAGCGAATGAATATAAAGCGTGATATTAAAATAAATGAAGATTTATGTCACAAGTTGTTGTGACCATATTACTCCTAAATCCACAACAATTACAATTTCTATATAATTATTTAAGTTTAATTTTAAAATTCTAACATATTTATAATTACAATTTCTATTTGGATAATAACTAAGTAATTGCCAATTTCAGTTATATTTGCCCCTCAACCCCATTGTTATGATATCCGTAAACTTCTTATATATGTTTGCTGTCATCCTAGCGTAGCTTTATAAATTCAGGGCGTATATATTTTCGTTTTTAAGATTTCAATAATTAAAATGGAGTCATCGAAGAGAACCAGCTTAATCTTGTATGCAATTTCAGCAACCTCAACGTCATTGGCAATTCATCCGTTAAATTCTCAATCCGATAAGAAGATTTTACTCACTCTTAGATAATAGAGTAAATTTACCGTTATAGCTCAGAGAAATTAACCATGAAAAAGATTAGTATTTTAGTGGTTACCTTTGTAAGAAAAATTTAGAAAATTAATTTTTATATAAATATTTATACATATAGATTAAATATATTAAAATTATCATATAAATTATTTATAACACAAATAAAAACAATTTGTTTATTCGAATGACATTTTTGTGAAAATTTGAATTTTAATAAATTTTCTACTTTTCTCAATTTTCAATGGTTCTATGAAATTAAACTCCGGAAATATCGGTTGAGTATTTTTTGAACTCTACAAGTATATTCAGTTGATTTCCACGGATGTTGTTTTGTGATAAATTTCAAATTAAAAAATAGGAAATTTAAATGGAATAATAATTTGCATGCTCTTCAATGAATTAATAATATGTATGTGTTATGGAAAATTATAATATGAACATTATTAGATGAATTAATTATTTGGTGTTATGAACAATTAAAATGTTTGCTATTGTTTAAAAGGGAGAATTAATGTTGTCGAATTATTTTGTTATTGGTTTTGTTTAATGTTTCAATAAAATTATATTGGTGCATAAAAGTTTTTCTCTTTTTGATCTTAAATTTTTTTGATAAGACGCCATTAAAAAATTTTGTCTAAATGTCGACGAATAAATCTCCAGCTTCCAGTGGCGATATCGATGAGAAGTTCGTCGCGGGGTCGACGCCGAGGAGACCCGAAAATAATAACAATGGTGATTGTGACAGAAAATTATCGCTCGATGTTATTTATTCGGAGTTGCAGTTTTTGAAGAAGGAGGATGTGAATTTTTGTGACGAAATGAGTGATCGACGGGACAGATTGGAGATCAGTGTCGTGTGTGAGATTAAATTGATTTATTATTCCCCGGGCCGAATTTCGCCTCCAAACGCCAGCGTACCGTAGCCACGAATCCGCTGCATTGGCTCCGCTATCAGTTGTTAAATCATTTAATACATAAGTTTTTGAATGTAAAGAATAGCGGAGAATCGAAAATGTGATACTATTATGAATGAATTTTGTTTAGTTACAATTTTTATAAATATTTTAACATAGGAGATTTACTGAAGAATACACAATGTTGTGTACATTCAAAGAAGAAGCATAGGACAATAAATTTATCAATTTGTTAAGAATATAATTTTATATCATTTATCTATTGTTCTAATTTTAACAAATAAAATAATGACTTATTTAATATTTAAGCTATCTTAAGTTATATTTACCTGCATGCATGTACCTGTATATATTATTGAGTCTTGTGAACGCTAACTTGATATTTTGAAAAATAATTTAATAAAAGCTTTATCCAGAAATTGATTGTTCAACATGTTTAAAATTTTCATACTCCATCATCAGTAATTATAGTTTAATTTGTAAAACATTTGAATGTTAAATTTATGGAAGATTATTTTAAGATATGATTTATCTTTAAAGATATCATTGGTTAATTATAGTAACATTTATTTATTTATTTAATAAAAGAGTATAACAATTGAAATAGCTTTACTTAGCCAATTTTGAATATTAATTAACGAATTGCAATATATGAGAATCAAAGATCTTTTGTAAAACAGGAAACTTGTCCTTTGAAACAGAAAACATTCTATTTTTACAATGTAACCAATGATCAAGAACCTAATTCGATCGACTAGATTGTAAAGGCTTACTAGTCCGGGTTTTGAAACGACGATTTATCTCTCCATTGTACGAGTGTTTACATCCATTATATATATATTCTTGCCAATCCTCTTCTTAAATATTTAAAATCCTACTGAATATGGTATTTTGATCATTTATTTTTGCTCTTTAATACTTTCTTCTTTTAATCTTTTCTTAACCCGTGTTTGTGTACATAAGTTGTCTAATGTAACCTTAATGTAACGATTTATTTGTTTGTTTGTGTGAATGATACCTATCAAGCATGCTCTAAGGGTACTTATGATCTACAATTTCAATATTAAAAAACACAGAGTTTGGAATTTTAAATCACATATTATAGCTCGAATATTGTTAGACACATGAGGGACAGCATGTACGCTAACAAAATCGAAGTACAACTAATAATCAATTTCTTAAACATGCTAAAATTGTCGGTAGTCGACCATTCGTCGTGACAGCTGGGTACGGGGTTGAACTGGAAGCCATCATTGGGAGCGAACCAGAGCGCCTGTCCAGATTCGCGAGAGTCTGCATCTGTCCGACAGCAAACAAACAGTGTTCAAAGATCATCACGAACTTACCCGAAATGGATGGCTCGAAAAACATTAAAGGGAGGCAACCATCTTGCCTGTAGGGCTGGAAATTATTATATTATTCGGTCAACTTTTGTCTGATTAGTCGAGCCGATATGGGATTAGGAGACACGTCATTCAACTCGTACATATTTAATTGTCAGATGAAACTCGAAATGTTATTATGTTTGAAATAATTCGGTATGACATCTCGCGCTAATTTGATTTTCATCGACAATTCGTTTTAACTTCACTGGGAACGTGAGTGAGTTCGATTCAGATACATTCGTTCAAAAACAGGTTTCTAAATTCCATGGATATATATATATATATATA
This sequence comes from Girardia tigrina, assembly GCA_001938485.1. Classification (NCBI taxonomy): domain Eukaryota; kingdom Metazoa; phylum Platyhelminthes; order Tricladida; family Dugesiidae; genus Girardia; species Girardia tigrina. The sequence continues at coordinate 25,274 of MQRK01253430.1, forward strand.
TACCTATATATATTTTAAAGTAAGCTAATAAAAAGAATGTAATAATGAGTATACCAAGATATGTTTGAAAGATAATTTAGTTAAAGTATGTGTAGTAATCACACTCACTTAATTAATTTTAATAAAAAAAATAATAACAAATAAATTATGCGTTGTTTGAATTATACGCGAATTATACGCAAGATAAATAATATTCATATTTAGAAACCTATTTTTGAAGGCATTCTACAGGATCGATTTTCTCCAATCTTTGCACACTTACTCATTCTCGATGACAATAAAATTCATTGAATAAATGGTTATATAAAATTTTCATCAAAAAAAACTTTTTAAAGTCACAAATGGGAAAAAACGGATAATTCGGAATTCCCGAACAATATTAATTGCAAGATGCAATAAGTAGATACTTATCAAAATTATTTTTATTGTTTTTTTTTTAATTAAAATTTTTTAAATGTTAAAAACTTTGTTGGTAAATTAGATTTATGTCTGCATAAAGAATGGATATAAAAAATTTAATTTTTTGATTTATTAGTTTTTATGTATAATTATTTCGATATACATAAATCGAATTCATTAATTAGTGCATGTGGAATGCAAATCTAATTCAACAAATGTCTTCAAACATACATGTAATTAATTTAAATCATCTGATCGTCAAATGATCCGAACATATTACTGCTCAAATGATTTAGAATATAGTTGGTTTTGATTAATTACTTAAATGGCAGAGCAAAATTAACATAAGTCTGAAATTATTTATGCAACGAAGAAATTATCTTCACATTACGAACAAATATTTCAATAGATTTATCGATAATTTTAATTAGAAAAGAATAATTTTGACCTTTGGCATTAGTATGCAATCTGGGTCTCACAGCCTGTGGTTGTTACGAGGACGCCACACGAGTACTTTGATATTCAAATACAAATTCGAAACGTTCGAAAATAATATTTTGGATTTTAAACATATTCAATCACAAAAAATAAGTTGACTTTAAAAGTGAAAATTAATGTTTTGGTATGCAACTAATTGCTCAAATTCTGAGTTCTTATGTGGTCGTCGCATAATAAGATTGTGGGTCGTTTTGATGACTTCAAAACACTCAAATCAAACGAAATTATCTACAAAACACTTTTGCTTAATAACAACTGCTGTATTTATGAAGTAATAAGAAATAGAAGTACGTGGTGCTTTCAATAAATACCCGACCTAAGGTATTAGCAAATTTTAGTTTTTTTGTGTGATTAAAGTAGTGGAAAAATGGGGATTCACCGGTACCCCTCCCCCGGGGGGGTCATCCCTAGTTACCGTGGTTGCCATGGTTACGTAATCAGTTACCACGCGGGGTTACCATGGCAACGGTCGCGATCACCCTAGCAACGGTCACGGTTACCTTGGCAACGGTCGCGATCACCTTAGCAACGCTTCTGATTGGCTCCTTGGTTCCCTAGCAACGGTCGCGATCACCTTAGAAATGCTTCTGATTGGTTCCTGGTTCCATAGCAACGGTCGCGGTTACCATAGCAACGGTCGCGATCACCTTAGAAACGCTTCTGATTGGTTCCTTGGTTCCCTAGCAACGGTCGCGAAACTGGGGGCGATCGCCGGCATTCACT
>MQRK01253432.1:0-10569 GCA_001938485.1 Girardia tigrina
ACTTAGGCAATTGACGCATTGGAAGTAGGTCTCCATCCCATCTTGTCTAAGAAGGTTCATCTCCCTGGAGCATCTGCAATTGTTATTGTTATCTAGAAGCACTTCCACCGAATAATATTATTGGGAACTTAATTAAAAAACTCATTCATTTTAAGCTGTACAATCTGAAAGATGCATTAAACTAAATTCATCAGTTAGTATTATTTTCACAATCTATTATTACTGTATCTAAGCACAAATATATTGACAGAGGTACTATAATGCAATGATATTTGTGTTTATTGATAAGGAATGGAAATTATTTTGAGTATGCCCTTCACCAAAAACATATATATTCGTTATTTTACTTGATAAATTTAACCAAATTTCATTTTCCAAGGTGAATGGAGTTCAAAATGCTATGAATATGTTACTTGATCTGGTCAAGTTTGTCCTCGTTCTCATATGGCCTTTACCGAGACAATTCGGCCTCCTCGTTCTACTGAGTGTTGGATCTATCGGACTCGGAAATATCCTATACCTGCTTTTTTCAATACGGACCAAATGTAAAGTCGCAAGTCACCTCTGAAAAGTGAATGGATGTAAAGTGATTGACTCTTCCTCTAATTTGGTTCAATAAATCATTGATATTTAGTTTCAAAGGTTTCACTAATTTTTTAATAATATTAATTGAGTTTTTCATCTTATTTGACTTAAAAGGCTTAAACTTCAAAAATCATTGTTTCCTATGAAACATTTCCGTGTTTTCTAATTTTGTGCTTAAAATGTACATACTCCTTCAAAATTCAGCGTTTAACAAAATATTTGAAATACTTTTACAGCATACTTCGAATTTGATTTTATTAAAGTTAAATATACCAGACAGAAAGTTAAATATACCTAAAACACCCAAGAAGTCATTTGTGAACGCAACAGAAATAACGCAGAAATAACCATGGCTTTTTAATTCTTACCAATCTATGACAACAGTAAACAGCAAAAGTTCAAATATTGACCCTTTTTACTCTCTTCTCAAACATCCAAAAAATTTTGCAAAATTCGTTCTGAAAGACAACAAAAGGATAGTATTAATTACGGAGCAAGACAATTAAGTCTCAGAAATTAAAATTTTAAAATATTAATTAAAATATTAGTATTTTAAAATAAATAGTGTTTTAAGTTATTCCTATACAATCAAAATTTTGACAAATATTCTGTCTTTGATTTCATTTTTGTAATTTTATAAATCTTTCCTATAATTGGACGATCAACTAGATGATGTTCTGATGAGAACAAAAAATGTCGTGAATTGTGAAATAATAAATGGTTACTTAAAAGATATATACTGAAAATTTCTGAAAATATCTGTAGAAAGTAAAAAATCACAATTTTTCCAATTAAGCCATGAGTTTATAAGGTGGTATGCTTAAATTTTGACCTGGTATGTATTGTTTTAGAAGATTTTATGCTAAATAGATATTTTTTAATTTTGTTAATATTTTTTATGACGAACATTCGATTTTCAAATTTTAACCCGTGCAAAAGTCTGTAGAATATTCATAAACTTTATTGCTTAAATAAGGTAAATTCTAATAAAATTAAAGTAATAATTAAAATATTATTTTCAGTATTAATCAAATAAAATAATATTTAAGATGACCTCAGGTAGGAAATGTCAGAAGATATCAAGAAATTAATTGTTAGTGCTTTTCTTATAAGAAAAAAATCTAAAAGAGAAATTACATACCGTATATCCTCGAGTATAAGTCGGAAATTCTTTTTCAGTTTTTTGGATCATAAAATACCATTTCGACTTATACTCAAGACAAAAAAGTAAAAAAATTATTTTACGAAATTTTAGAGAGAATGAACATTCTTACCATCAACGGTATTGAAAGCAATGAGTATAAATTATATTTTGTTTAAAAGAATAAAATTATTAATTTGTTTTATTTTATTATTGACTATAGATTTCTGCTATTTCTATGGTTATTTCTTTTAAACTATTGCATTAATAATTTTTTTTATGATAAAATATTTTAATGTTTACTTATACAATGGCTGAATTGAAAAAGAAACGGCAATCATATGAATCTGGATTTAAGATTAAAGTTCTTGCGTTTTCAGAAATTCACGGTAATTGGAATACCATGAGGGAATTTAATGTTGATGAAAAACTAATTAGCGATTGGCGGAAGATCAAGAAGGAATTAACTAGTATGCCAAGAACGAAGCGTGCACGCCGTGGAAATATATCATCGTTCCCAAATTTGGAAGAGGAATTAAATGATTGGGTGATATCTCAACGGCAAGAAGGCTACATCGTCACATGTTACTGTGTGAAGTGAAAAGTACAAGACATTGCCTGGCATCACTACATTCTTAGCATCTGTGTGTTGGTGCTCGAAATTTATGGACAGATTTTCATTAACTCTACTCCAAAGAATAAAGATTGGACAGAAACTGCCAGCTGCGTTAGAAGAAAAGATTCAATCCTTTCATCGATTTGTTATAAAGCACAGAAAACTACACGATTACGATTTATCGCAGATCGGAAATATGGACGAAACTCCAATAACATTTGATATGCCATCTAATCGAACTGTTAATTCAGCTGGTGACAAAACTATCATGATAAAAACTACATGGCACGAAAAAACGCGATTTATTGTCGCGCTAGCATGCATGGCAGACGAAACTAAGTTAAAGCCAGTTGTGATCTTCAAATGAAAAACATTGCCAAAAAATGTTAAATTCGTCTCTGGCGTGATTGTGCAAGCTCATCCAAAGGGTTGGATTGATGAGACGGGCGTACAAAAATGGTTACATCAGGTTTAGAATAGTTGGTCTGGTGCAATGATGGCTAGACGCTCCATGCTAGTGTGGGACATGTTTCGCGCCCACATTTCGGAGTCTGTGAAGAAAACAACTAAGGATTTAAAGTGTAATACTGCAGTAATCCATGGGGGTTGACGTCTGTTTTATTGCCTTTAGATGTCTGTCTAAACAAGACAGTCTTCACAAAAATAGATTGAATGGATGACATCAAGTTCCGCAACTTTAACAAAAGGAGGAAACCTAATGAAACCAGATATTATTGTTGTTGTAGCCTGGATTATGGAAGCATGGGATCCTATACCGACCGAGATGGTAATTAAATCCTTCCTTAAATGTGGTATTTTAAATGCCATGGATGAATCCGAAGATAACTATTTTTACGAATAAATCGACTATATGGTTTCTGGGAGTGAAAATGAAAATGATAGTGGGGAGGAAACTGAAGATTACACTGTTGATACAGATACTCAAAATTTGATTCATGATGGACTGTTTAGTTAATCTTTAGTTAATCTGAAATTGATTAGTAAAAGATTCAACTTTTTTATTATTAAAGATTAATTTTCATGTTAATTTTTTGTGTTGTAAATTAAAATAGGAACCATTTTTCCTGTTCGATTTATACTTGAACCTTTAATTTAATTCACTTTTCAAGTCGAAAAAGTACACTTCGACTTATACTCGAACCGACCTATACTCGAGTATATACGGTAGTTTTATAATGTAAGCAAATCTGCAGTCGGTAGTCTTGTTAAGAGTTACAATCAGCATCATAACATGGACAATAAGTCTTGTAGTGGAAGGCGGAGAGAAACATCACAAAATGATGATAGGATTCTGACAAGATTATCGAAATTAGTTCTTTTAAAGAGTATTGTTGAATGGAATGAAACAATGAGGGTGGACTATAATGATGAGTGTGGTGTTGATACCTCAAAACGTCGTCTTTGGAAAGCAAATTTATGTGGTCGTCGACCAGCGAAAAAATCTTTGATCTCGGTAAAGAATATAAAGGCCCGAGTCATGTTTTCAAAGGAAAATCTTAATTGGACGTTTAAAGAATATTCAAAGGTTCTTTTTTAATGAATCGAAGTTCATGGTCTTTGAGAGTGATGAAATTAAGTATGTGAGATGCCCTGTCGGTAAAAGAATTCATCAAAAGTATCAGCTGCGTACTCTAAACCATGGAGGTAGTCATGTGTGGGTTTGGGATGCCTTTAACCGTGAGATGTTTTGTCCAATAAATCGCAAAAATGGCATAATTGATCAATATATGTACAAGGATATCATTGGTACCAAAATTTTACCTGTCGCAAAAGATAAAATGCCACAAGATTAGGTATTTCAACATGATGATGATCCAAATCACACGGCCAAGACAATACAGGATATTTTAAAGCCAACTTTTTTCACTCGTTTTATGTCCTTTGTGAGGAATATTTTAAATTTGGTATGTTGAAATTGGTATGTGGAATTTTTTATGTTGAGTTAAGTATATGGAAATGTGTTTCTCCCACCAAGATTGAAAATTGGTATATGGATGTTCACGATGAATAGTTATTCGAGTATAGTTTGCATTTTAAATTACAACATAAGATGTTAAAAAACTTTTAAAATAATAAAGTAAAATAACAAAGTAAATAACTTTAACTTATTTTTAAATTGATTAAATAAGTGTTTTTTCTTTGAATAAAATCATTTTTAAAATTAAATTATTATTTAGATAAAATTATTACCGAAATTATAAAAGTAGGACTTTAAAAATAAAATCTGAAATGATTTAAAATGAAAATTTGTTCGAATAAATTTTATTAACAAGACATCGTTCTAGACGGCTTTTTTGCTGACAAAGGCAAAGGTTTTTATGAATCAGGAATAATGAAGCTACCGGAAAGGTGAAAGAAAGTGATTGAAAATAATGGACAGTATATCGTATAAAAATATTTGTGCATCCATGTCATTTTTTGATAATAAATATTTTAGTGTGCGATGAGATGATAATCAAAAATAATAATCTCGCTTATTCGATTTTTATATTTTGTTTAAATATTCCGGTCTTTGAGAAAAACGTGTTTTTTCTATTCAATACAATTTAGCAACTTGTTATTCATTGTCATTCTCTACAACAAGCTATTCGGGCAATGTAGAACATGAAATTGATCCTTGATTGTCTCCAGAAATTCAATGGGAATCAATCGTGTTCGTTTTATTGACGTCGATGCAGCAGATAAAGGATGTATTTGTATTGATGCTGTTCTTGTTGAGTGGATCGGCTCTCAATATATACATGGAGATGTCAGAGAAGCAACAATCGAATATTGATGAAGTTTTTCGAGTATTGAATGCAGCGGTTGGAGGGAAACCGCGAGAGGCGTATCGTAAATTACAGTGTATTAAATATTCAGATTTCAGCACTATTGACGAGTACGCTGCGGAAGTATCGAAATTGGCAAAAACGGTCGAAAATCTAGAAATCGCTGCATTTTTAGCCGGATTACCAGCGGAAATCGCTTTTACAATTTCTAAATAAAAATAGGTCTTAACCCTAACACAATATTTTATGATAGAATATGTGGGATAAAGTATCATCACATTTTCTATCTTTAAATTCTTACCTTTTACTCAGTCATTGATTTTCAACTTCATTTAACTTTCACAATCTTTTTTATGGATGCTTTGATATATAAATATTCAAATTGTCGTCTCAACTGAGGGAACATGTCAATTGGTCGTGGAAATTTATCGGGAATCAATTCGTCGGGATCTTATCTCAAAACTAATTATTGGATTTCGAACTAAATAATATAATTTATACTTTCTTTTTTCTTCGAAAAAATTTTCTGCCAAAAATTCTTTTAAAAACTTTCCTTTTTATATACATAATTTAATTTTAAATCCTCTTGATTTCTTAAAATAAAATTATTATTTTTATTTCCTACATAATTCTTATACTTTCCTTTTTCTTTTATTTGCATTTTATTATTCAATATATTATAATATTTATGAACTTTTAATAATTAATTTTACAATAGGATAAAAAATATCTTGTATTTATACATAAAAACAAAATTTTATTTTAAAATTTTATTAATTTTTTTATACTAAACATTTGAATGTTTTATTTGGTTCCATGGCAATTGCGTAAAGACAATTGCGTACAGGAAAATTACTGAAAACAAGTGCGTACAAAATTTATAACTTAAAAATGAATTATTTTATATCATTAAATAAACCGTAGTCCTTATTCCTAACCCTAACCTTAGCTCTAACCCTAACCTTAAAACATTACAGATTGAAGTCAATCAATACAATTGTCACGACCCACTTGTTCGTAGCAATTTTGAACGCTCAGAGCCCCCAGTGACTATTAAGGGTCAGTTACCACCCGATTTAAGCTATATTATTCGTAGGCTACTTTTTAATACTCATTGATGCAATATAATTATTTATGGGTCGGACGCCTCTTCTCGCTCGACATCTGTCTGGCAGTGCCGAGTCTGAAGGGCCTGCGGGTTCGGGTAGAGATAGGATGGGCTATAGGCCCCCCACCTAGCGGAGTGTCGTTCGGGGATGATTTATATGTTATCTGTGGTATGAGACTTACGGCAAGGTTGTGTCCGCGTGTGAACTTAATGCTTTTGTCTGTTATGTTTTATTAACTTTTGGCTCTGTGTAGGACATTACGCAACTGAAAGACGCATTGTATTAGAGTATATCATATAAGAGTCACTATTAATGATCATTATATTATTAGGAGATCGATAATCAACAACAGCTCTAACTTACTCTACTCCTATGTCTATATCATTTATATCAGGCAATTTTGTATAATGCAATTTGACCCGTTACGGGTTCGTAATCCGCTGAATTCTTAAATTTCCGCTAGTCCATTATGAGAAAATTATCTATAGATGAATCCTTCGAAATTCACTTCGCTATTTTTGCTTTAACGATTTCCTTTAAAGTCAGTATCGAGATAAACGATTGTGCGAGATATATTAATTATGATTATAGAATGAACTTCGAGGTGATTTTTTAAAATTTTATTTCTAAAGGATGTGTAGGATTCTAATAATAAACGTAAGAAAAATTGCACCCGATTTAGTTTTCCTGTTCTCTAGATTGCTTGGTAGTATGAATTCTAATTTTAAATTCGATAATAAAAAAATATAGCATCATTTTATCTATAATTTATTTGACTCAAATTAATAAAATTCTCGCAAATTGCCGGGTTTCCTTATAAGCTATAAAGAATAAAAACTATTCAAAATAAAATAAATCACGAATTCTAAAATAAATTATATAAGTCAAATTATCATTTCCCAAAATAAAATTTAAAATATTATTCAAAACTAAATTATCACCTTAAATAAATTCAAATTTCCCGATAAATATCCGCAAATAATTCTGGAAACGACCCGTAAATCGGTCGCCAGGGACCGTTTTGCGGCCCCAACCGATCGAAAACGGAGGCCCCGGAAATACCCTCCGAGAAAGCCGTGTCTGATATCGACGAGACATACACGATCACTGAGACCGCGTGGTCTCGCTCGTGCGCTGATACTTCAGCGACCTGTAACCAATCTTGTGACATTCGGGAGGCGGGCGACGGCGACGGCTGACGTTCCACTAAAGGTTCTGAAGGTAAACTATACTACCCTTTCTTTATTTAACAAAATCGGGTTTTATCGCTCTTATTTAGTACCATAAAAATGCATAGAATTTAAGTATTAAATTAACGCATGAAATACGAATATATATTTGAATAATAATAGTAAAAATTTATACTTAAAATTACTCTTTATATAATCGCGCTTGGTTCTCCGGAGGAATATTCTTCGGTCGTTAAATATAATTTGGTTCGCAGTACGATAATTTTGACTCGTTAGGGTTGTTTTTTATTGTCGATTTCGATTGTGCTATTTGTACGTGCGTTGACTTCGATAACTGTTTGTTTACTTTGCCTATGCGGTGCGTTAGTTGTTTTTATTGTCTCGACGTCTGTTTTGTTGTCGTTTCTTGTGTTTTTAACTGTTTCTTTTATAGTTGCAGGACGACACACCGGCTCCAGATTCCACCAATGGTCGGAACGGTCTAGTTTTTTCGGATTCCCGATTGGATGGCCAAGTATGTATATCTTTTAAACTTTTAAAAATTTTTAACATTTTCATTTTCATTATAGAATCTCCTGCCCGTGTGCCGACCTACATATGCATGTGATGCATCGGTGTGCGGTCAAATGAGGGCATCGCTGCTATTTTTAGCTCCGAGGGTAAGTTTTTTTAATTAGTCTTTGTTATTTGTCTATTAATTTTTGATTCTTTGCAGGGTTATATCTTTTTCCAGGAGAGTGCTGGGATTTTACGGGCGGCGCTCAGGGATCGGCCTCGCCAAGAGCTACTCGTGGAGGGTCGGCTGGCCTTCTACGCACAATGGGTTGCCCAAGAGGTGATTTGCTTATTTTTGTCGGGTTTTCTAATTAATTATTTCTTGTTAGGGCCGTTAACTCTTCTCCAGGTGCCACGAAGGGGTATTTGAAGGATCATGGCGATACCTGAGGAAATGATGCCATGACTGCTCTTTTATTTTTTGGTATTTAATATATGTATTTTATTAAAATTTTGCTATTTTGTACCGTAACACAATATTGAGGGGGACAAACTTAAGTATCTGAGGATATTTGTCAATAAACCCTTTAATTTAATTTAATTTAATTTAAACACACGTCTTAGGTGAGATTTAAACTAAATGCAAACACGTTTCCGACAAAGTCTGAAAAGGCTCCATATTTCAGCGATTTGAAAGTCTACCTTTGTCGCGCGACGGCAAAGAGTTGTTCTCTCCATAATATACTGATCAAATTGTGTTTCATTAGACACCTCGTGAAGCTTTTTCCAGAGAAAAATATAAAATCAAACGTCCAATTCAAAGTCACTGTAGAGCAGTGCTTTTTAATCTATTCACTAGATTATACTCCGACTCCAACTCCGACTTCGACTCAGCCTTCGAATCCGACTCCTACTTCCCGAAAAATCCTTAAACTCTGACTCCGCAGCCCTGGTTTTTCTGACTTATTCAAATAACAATTTTACGAGGTGGTTGCTCGTTTGATGAGCTGCGTAAAGAACAGTGAGTTTTGTTGAGAAACAACAGCTAGATATGTCTTTTTGCATTATAAAAATGATGTTCCTAAAATTGCTCTTTGTCTCATGCTAGGTAATTATGGAACGTACCACGTACATGTTTTATGATCAATAAGAAATTAATTTAATTTGTTTTTGAAATTCGTCTATTTTTTCATTCTTTTAATTAACTTACTTTCTATATAGGTATATATATATATATATTTATTTATATATTTATATATATATGTATCCATGGAATTTAGAAATCTGTTTTCGAAGGCCTTCTACTGAATCGATTTTCTTCAAACTTTGCACACTTACTCATTCTGGATGACAATAAATGATTATGTAAAAATTTGATCGAAAAAATCTTTTCAAGATCCAAAAATGGGAAAAAATGGAAAATTAGGAGTTATCGAAAAATATTAATTGCAAGATATCCACTTATAAATTATATGGAGGTTATATTAATTTTTAATGATTTTTTAATTGAAATTTTTTAAATTTTAAAATTTTGGTTGGAAAAGTAGACTTTTGTCTGCATAAAGAATGGATATAAAAAGTTAATTTTTTGATTTACTAGTTTAATGTTAACTTTTATTATTTGACGATGATGTTAAAAATTTGGTTTTTACAATTCCCAAATTAAAATTTAAAACAAGTTTGAATGGCGAGGATTAAATATGATACAATAGACATTCATGGAGTTAGAATTGTTAACCTTTTGTTTTAATGCATAAATTTATTGCTAATTTTGAAATGTGATTTTCAAAATTTTCTGCGCAGATTTTCAAATTTTAATTAATAAAATAAAATGTGAATTGCGAAAAAAAACGATATAATTTTTTATCCAAATAAATAAATCTCATAACTCAAATAATTGTAACAAATTTATTATGAAAAAATGTCTGAATTATCTGTCGTCGACTCCGACTCTCTTCTACTACTGCGCTCTAATTTCCGCATGGGTTTGTTCACGTCTCCCTGCATTAATCGTAATTTATCTCATTATCAGGACGACAGGAGCTGGTTTTTCTTGGTCGGGATTTATCTTGTGCTACTCGATCCAAGAAATCTCTCTCTAACGGCGATATTCGGTTTCCTGTCGTCCGGGAGCGTTTTGTTGTTCGGCTCGGTTATCGGGTCCTGGACTGACAAGACATCGCGACTACGAGGTACTCGGTTAATGCATTCATTCTGTATTTTGTATATTTATGTTTTAATTTATATTGTAAATTGAATCGAGATGTTACTAATATGAATAAATTTATATAAACTATGTAATTTGTCAAATATTTGAATTTTATATAATTTACACCAGAAGTGCAAAGAAATGGGGTCGCAACTTACGCGAAAAAAATGAAAATTATTACGGAAGCGAGTTAATGAGATCAATGGATCTTATTAACTCGACTACGCAATCTCGTAACAAAAAAATTAATATGATCAAAGTAATAAACGAAACTATAGATGTAATAATTATATTAACACTCTAACGGAAAGACTAGTAAAAAAAGATATTCTGGATCACAATAAAAAGAAAAAGGACCGTCAAGGGATTGTCAAATTAGCTAAATTAATCAAATTACTTTTCGTCGATCGTCAACGAAATAGTCGATGGATGGTC
>MQRK01253436.1:0-14932 GCA_001938485.1 Girardia tigrina
ATGGATCGGAAGATACCATAGTCGCAGTTAGGGCTCTAAGCAGATTGCGCCAGGAATTCGACTCCATCCAACTCTTGGTCTTCTTGGGGTATATGGTTTGGCATTGTCTTGCTGAAGCAATGCACGTTTTTGGTTGATTGAGGCAGGGTACTTCTCCTTGAGCTTCTCGTAGACACGGTCAAACTGTTGACAATAGAGCTCTGCATTGATGGCCTGGCCGTTCTGAACTAACTCAAAGTGCACGACTCCCTCAAAGTTCTACCAGACGCACAGCATTATTTTCAAACCAAATCTATCTAGTTTTGTAACTGACAGCGTTGCTTGACCCTGGGAACCCATAGCTTGACTCGGTTGTGGTTGACCAAGTAGAACGCACTTCTCGTCCGACGTCACATTTTCAAAAGTGGTCATCTCGTGAATTTTGTAGCAGTGATCGGCAAATTTGAACTCTTATCGGCCTGTGCTTTGGTGAGATCGTGTGGATCTTGACGCTGTTTCTTGTGCACAAAGTCGAGCTGGTTCAAATGTCAATGTATGGTTCACTTGCCAACTCCAAGCTTAAATGCAAATTCGCGAGTGTTTGACGAAGGCTTCATGTCCAACTCTGCTTGTAAGTCATCGTTATCCAATTTTGTTGGTCGTCCAGAACGAGGACTGCCATTCAAGTCAAAGTTGTCTTTATTGAAACGCTTAAACCAATCAATTGCCGTACTTTTTCCGACCATTTGTGTACCTTCAACTTTGCAAATTGCCATGGCAGAATATCGTGTTGTCAAGCCTTTCTTTCAATATTGACGCAGCCACACACGGATTTCAAGCTTTGTAATCTCGTAGTCCATATAATGCTTCAAATAAATCGATATATATCAATATCAGATAAATAATTTCAAAAAGAAATTTGAAAAAAATTATTTTAATTATTGAAAATTTAATTATACGAAAATTTTATTATTTTATTTTGTCAGTGTTAAAATAAAAAAAGATTTATTTTGGTATACCATCTAAATTAAACTAAATTTTAAATTGCAATGTTAAAAAATTGAATAATAGGAAAAATGAAATTATTTTTATATAAGATTTAATTAAATTAGTCTTAATTTTTAAAGCCATCAGAACTTGAAAAAAATATTATTTATTATGTATAATCTGTCTTTGCTATAAAAAAGAGCGGTCTATTTTAAGTTAAAAATTTAAATAAAAAATTAATGAAATTAATTATCATTATCAGGATAATTTAATTAGTTATACACATATATTTTTTCTTTTTGAAATAATATTGAAAAAATTATTTATTCTACCGTAATTAATTATTTATAATTATATTTAATTTATAAAATTAATTTTTCATTTTCTTTTTCTTCCACAACGCTTCATAAGATGAATAAATTCAAATTATTTTTAATTCAATATTAACTAATTATTACATTTTTTCTAAAAATTTTAAGTATCATAATAAGAAAAGGTTATCTTTTTATTTATACATAAAATTTAACATACATACACACATATGTATATTTGGTTAAAATAAAAAAATAGCATAAAATGCGTAGCGTTTTTAATGGGCGTTTTGATGTTTTTAAAAGCTTACAAAGTTGTATTTATGCAGTATAATAAACTCTGTTGCTCTCTACCGCCTTCTCCATCTTTGCTCAAGACTCATAAAAGCTTTGAGTTTTACTCGCAACAAACTCATCCAAGTAATTTTTGAAACTTCCTGAATTTAAAATTTTTTCCAGTAAAGGAGTTTTAAAAGGACCTGAAAAGCTTATAATCTGAAGAAGTGTGATCCGGTGAATGAGGAGGATGTAATAGAATATCTTATTCAAGCTGCAATATTTTTTTCGAATCTGCAAAAATTTGTGAGACCTTGACTCAAGGGTCAAAAAAGGTCCTTGAACTTCAGCTTTATTGGTAAATCGAATTTTGATAATTGTTGACAATATTTGTCAGAATTAATTGTTTCTTTGTTAAAAAGCAATTCTAAATAAATGATTCCCTTCCAATCCCACCATACGCTAAGCAAAAGCTTGTTTTGTATGATAATCAGACTTTGCTGATGTAAGTGGATTCTTACTACTGTCTTCCAAAGATCTTTTGGTTGTACATTATCCACTTATCATCTCCTGTGACACTATCCGACACTCAAATTTAGACAAAGAAGTTTTTACCTCTACTATAAGCAGAATTTGATGCTGAACACGAATATGATAGTCATTTTCCTCTTATACGTCCAGATAATTTTGTAAATTGAGAAAAACTGATAATTATATAAATTTTATATTTTAAAGCAACGTTCAATGCTTACAAGTTAAAACAATAGAATAAATTAATTGTAAATATAGTATAGTATTATTAAAGTAATAATTAACTGTCCGTAAATTGTATCTTATTATTCATGTAATATTTTTGTATATTTTAAATTATAACTTAAAAGAAATTAATTTCTAAAATAGTAAAATAAATAATTAAATAGTGCTTCAAATATATATTAAGAATACAATTTACGGGCAATTAATTATTATTTTAATAACAATCAAATATTGTAAACTATATTTACATTTAATTTGTTCTATTGTTTTAACGAGTAATCATTGTGCGTTGCTTCAAACTGTGTCAATAATCCCAATAAATTTTGCTATATTTGTGGTAAATTTAGATTTAAAGGTTCATCCAGATCCATTACTCTCAGAATCCAAAGCATTTTTTCACTACTTTAAAATGAAGATAGGAGACCAGAACAAGTAATTTGCGCCCAATTGCGTCTGCCAGAAATGTTTTTCTGATTTTTCTCTATGGTCCTCTGGAAAACTGAAACAAATGCCATTTTCAACTCCAATGGCTTGGGGTGAGCAGATGGATCATGTTAACGATTGTTACTTCTGTTTGACAAATGTTCATGGTCTCAGTAAAAAGACAGTTCATCTTATTTATTATCCTGATTTGCCGTCAGCAGTCCTGCCAAGACCATATGAACCAGGAGAAGAGCCTCCTGTTCCACTGATAAATTAAAAATTTTTTTCTGACTGCGATGATGAAGTATCAGAAACATCTGATGACATGGAAGCCAACTGGAGACCAGATGACGTGGAACACACATGTAAAACCATCAACCAAGATCCACTTGATCATTTTGTCAGAAAATTTGGGTTATCGAAAGATGGTTTCTATCTTGCTGCAACCATGCTTAAACAATTTGGTGTTTTAGCAGCAGGAACGAACACGACGGCTTATTGGGCAAGGGATAAGATGGTCGTGGAAATCTTCAAAACAAGAGATGGCGATGAGATGGTCTACTGCGATGACATTGAAGGTCTTCTTTCGAGAAGGAACATTTACACGAATGTGAAAGAGGAATGCTGATTCTTTGTCGACGGTAGTGTCAATAGTATGAAGACTGTGCTCCTCCATAAGGACAAGTTTCCTGCACTGCCAGGAAAGTGAAAGAATCCTACTCCTCATTGAAATTGATATTTTAGCTAATTCATTACGACAACTTCAAATAGAGAGTTTTTTCTGATTTAAAAAATCATCGGAATGCTCACTGGGATGCAGGGTGGCTACACCAAGTACAATTGTTTTATTGGTCTATGGGATAGCAGAGTGCTTTAGCAGCATAACAGAAGAAACCATTGGCCAGAACGTGTAAATCAAACACCAGAAGTGCAAAATGTCCTCCACGAGGCTATTGTACCACCGAGAAAAGTAATTTTACCACCTTTGCATATCAAGCTTGTGATTTTCAAAAATTTCGTCAAGGCTTTAGATTCGGAAGGCGAGCCAATGAAAACGCTGAAGAATATTTTTCCGCCACTGTCAGCCACCAAAATAAAAGAAGGTGTCTTTGTGGGGACAGATATGAGGAAATTAATGCAAAGTCAGTAGTTTCTAGAAGCATTATCCCCAGTTGAAATGCATGCCTGGAATGCCATAAAAGTGTGTGGAAAACTTTCTTGGTATGTTTTCATACTTCAATCACTTGAACAACATACTTACTATAACATTAAATGGTATTTGCTATTTATTTTTTATTTTTTTCTCATACAAACATCGATCTCCTGACTACCGAGATATAGTTTCAGAAATGCTGGATGCATTTGAACTGATAAAGGTGAATATGTCTTCAAAAATTTACTTTCTAAAAAGTCACATTAACTTGTAAAAATGACATTAAAAGGTCACAGATGAAGATGAGGAACAATTTCACTAGACCCTTTCAACACTGGAACAGCGATATTAAGGAAGAACAGATCCGAGAATGATGGCTGACTATTGCTGGATGATTTGCAGTCGTTAAAATATAAATTACTTCGTCATAAGTATTGTGTTACTGGTTTCCGACCTCGAACTTTTGCACTTTTTCAAAGTAAATAAAAAACATAAGATAACAACAAATCTGGAAGTGTAGGAGAAAAAAGACTATCATATACGTGTTCAGCATCATATTCAGCATCATATAATAGAGGTAAAGACTTATTTGTCTAAAAAAGCAGTTCAAATTTGTCGGGTAGTGTTATCAATCACTCGATAAAAGGCTCGATTTATATCTTCGAAAAAGATATATCTTTTTATCAAAAAATTGCATGTCAATGCAAGCTCTGAGAGCACTTTTTTGATAATTGATGAGGTATCCATATATCGAGTCGTGAAACAAAACCAAGATTTGTAACAAGCCAATTCTCTTGTAATTTTTGGTTTATTGGTTATTGTTTGACGGATTTAATCGTCGTTGACACTTGATGGGCGAGCAGATCTTTCTTCATCCTCGACGTTGAGATTTCCTTTTTTAAAGTTTGCAAACCATTTAAAAACTGCATCCTCTCCAACATCATCATCACCATAATTTTTACAGAATTTTTTTCCGGTTTCTGCAGCATTTTTGTTTTTTATTAAAATAAAATAGCAAAACATATGTTAGATGATGCTTATTTTCTTCTATTATAAATTTATAATCTATAAAAAACGATTTATTTTTTAAATCTAATTTACAGTACTAGCCAAAGGTCTTAGAACAAAGTACATAAATACCAAATTTATTGTTGCAAACATTGAACCAGCTAAACATTGATTAAAATATGACAGTAATTGATACAAAACATTAAAGCCCCATTATACAAAACTGTCTCTTTATGATTAATATTTAGTTAACTTGTTGTAATTCTTCAAAATTTGCTGGATTCTGTTCGGCATAAAATCTTTTAGATTTTGGCAAAGTTCTTTAGTAAGGTCTAAACACCAGACCAATTTTATTGCATTTTCTAAGTCTTTAAAATTAGAGGGTCTTCTAATTTACATTTTTTCTAAAAATTCGGATGGTGTACTGTTGCTTAAGGACTGTGAGGTAAAGTATTTTGCGAAAAGGTCCTGAAAACTGAGAGGGAAAGAGAGTAATAATTGGCGTTTGAGTTCGAGTCTTTATTTTTGGCAATGACTAACTGTTGAGAGGCAATTGAATGATTCAGATCGTCTAGAAGAACTTCAGGGACTGATGGAACAAAGAGGTGATGCTGTGCGACTTGAAACGCAATTTGAGTAGGTCCAACCAACATTGAGGACTACCTTGGGGTATTGGAAATAAGGCGGGATAGTGGATGGTATCGATATTGCATTGGTTATTTCGTCAACTGGAAAGGATGTATCCATTGCTCCAAAAGGACGAGGGCGAGCAGAGATGAGAGAAAACATAAATACTCCCTGACAGTTGTAAAATAATTGAAACATTTATAATGAGTATTTTCTAAAACAAGCTTTAACTAGGTTTTTTTAATATAAAATTAGCGCTCACAAGATTTTCCTTATATAACACTGAATTTATGATCATAGTTAGTATTTTTTATTCAAAAAACTTAAGTTAGCAAGCTTTGAAACTAATATTAAGGACCATGCGGATTACAATGGCCTGTACGTTAATATTATAAAAGTTATAATCCCTTCAATATGATCAGATTATTTATTTATACAGGTTGTAAAAATTTTTACAGTGCACTGTTTAAGTTCCATAGGAATTTTTAAATGATGATATTCATTGTAATTAAAATCATATTATTTATATAAAAGTAAGTCAATTTATGTGTTAAAATTAAATAATAATGAAAATTTAATTATTTTCTCAGGAAATATTTCTTTACCAAGACTGAAACTACGTAAAATGTATTTCGTTTTGGAAAATTGATATAATTTTTTGAAATTCAATATTTTTTACATTAAATTAAAAGAAATAATTGAAGTCATAGAATTAAAATAATACAAATATTTCTGTTCATAGAGAGATTGGTAAAGAAATGTATCAAGATTTAGTATTAAATATTTTGTTTTGGTATGTTTTATTGGGACGACTATCGAGACATTCGTATACGTACCACAAGGCACAGAAAAGCATTAAATTAGCATTTATGTTTTTAATTCAATGTTCAAATTTGGATGAGGAAATGGAATGTATATACCAAGTTAATGCTGTAATATGGAAAAGTTGGTTTTAAATATCTGGGGCTAAACATCAAAAGTAATAACTTGCATATCTGAACCGTTTATTTTGAAAAGTCTTTAAGTCCATATATACTTAATTGAGTTTTTAAAGGTTTATGTTCCAATGCAATTCAAAGTATGCGTACTCTGAAAACTTATGTGTCCTGAATTATCAGATCTACTCAGAATATGCTAACC
Source organism: Girardia tigrina (assembly GCA_001938485.1). Taxonomy (NCBI): domain Eukaryota; kingdom Metazoa; phylum Platyhelminthes; order Tricladida; family Dugesiidae; genus Girardia; species Girardia tigrina. Next base: position 6,661 of record MQRK01253436.1, read on the forward strand.
TGAAATGCTTTATTGGCGAATAAGGTATTTTACAATGTACAATACGTTATTCACATGTACAATGTATATGTAACCATTATCAAACATGAAATAATTAAAAAAGGTCATTTTTGACATTAACAGATAATTTAATAATACAATTTATTAAGAACACAAAAATAACGAAATAATAAATGGAAACCAATAAAATCTAATGAAAGTCATATATTGGGGCGAAACAAACCATAATGGATTTCAGATAACGAATTATGGATTTAGTAAGATCAATAATTGAATTTCCTGTGACTTTTAAATGTATAAAAATGGAGAAAATATAATTGTAGTTCGGACCTTAAGACTTTTACAATGGTGAACAGTGATTGTCTGATTTTTCTTCAACAAGTCACTTCTTTCCAGTGATAAATTATATTATTAATAATGATTGATACTCGGTTTTTAATTATCATCATTTTTTTCTTTTTAAAAAACGTTAAATTAATCTTTTTTAATATTAATATAATGGAAAGAGAATTCCCTGGCGGTGTCCATTCCATTTTTAGATTAAAAATTTATGTATACGTTGCGGGTTTAATTTTTTGTAACTCTTAAAATTCTCGTCAGACTTCAGGATTTCTTTCCGAGCTTTGTATGTGTTTTTATCATAAGCTAAATTAAATGCCGTTTCTAAATGTTTCAACTATGAATTAACTTTATGAAATGATTTTTCAACATCATCTAAGACTTTAAAAGTGAATTTATTCTTTTATGTTTGATACTTTCTTTATTGACTCTTCAGCATCATATTTTATATTATTAATTGAATATATGAATAATTTATAATGTTCTTCAAAATTTAATTTCATAATTTAATTTGTCTTTCCCAAGTCGCATCCGACACTATCGAAATCATTAAACACTTTTTTCAAAACAATTTGTAAATGTTTAGTACTCAAAATAACACATCATGTAAACGTATATTTTATATCACAAATTCAAAACTTTTTTTTTAATTGACACAATTGACGACACTGATCTTCATTTAAACCAACGCTGATTTTTTAACAAACTTGATTTGAAACTGACAAGTAATCACGTACAAAATGTTTATAAAAACCACTTACATGATTGATTGTCCAATCACACAAAAGAAAACTCATACGTGTACACATGCATACAACACCACATTCACAACTCTACGTACGCAGACACAATTGTTTACACACACTCCAATTCCACTGTCTCATTTCAAATTTCCATATAAAACAATGACTTCTTTTGTACACAATAATTAAATATTATACCTTTTTAAATTGCAAAAATTTATTTTCATTATTTTTTTACTTTATTTCTAATAATTTTTTTTAGATAATTTTGATTAGAGTTATTTACTTTTGTTGATTCTATATTATAAGGGAGATTGAGTAATACATACAAAGAAATACATCTAAACCAACAGCCTAGATTTATTATTAAAAGGTACAGTAAAATGGAAAACCATGCGTCTGAACACAAAACAACTTATTTGGATCCAGCAAATGTATCAGTATCGATGGGGCTTGTGTATTATCAGAGAAAAGATTGATATTAATTGAGTGATGTTTTTTTTAATTTTTAATAATTTGCTTATCCTGTTAATTTATTTTCCCTAATTTTTTTCTAAATCTTGCGTTTCTGATATCAAATTCATTTTTTCATTGAATGATTTTTATTAGCAACATCACAATTCGCGTGTAAATATTTATTAACAACACAAACAGACTCATTGCCAATAGCACAACTTGCGGGAAGCATCGTTCTTGATTAATATGTTTTTGTAGCTCTATTTAAATCTTTAAATTAATTATTGGGATAAGAATAATATTAACTTTAAATTTCTCAAAATTTTATTGGATAAAAATGCAATAATTAATTTTAAAAAAAAACATTAGTTTTCAAAATTATATTAAATTTAATAAGTTAAAATTGTTTACTAAAAATATTATTTAAATTTATAATTATAAAACTTAATTAATTAGTATTTAAACATGAATCTCATTAAATTAATATCATTAGATTCAAATAATCAATCAATAACATATCAATCCCATCTGAGTAGGAGATTCACCAATCTAAACAGCATACAAACAACAAACTTACAACATTCCAAATTATCCCTCACAATTCTCAATACCAAATTCCATATTTATTTATGAACTTTTTTCAATCTTTTGTCAATCCAATAATTTTTCGATCGATAACTTTTTTAATATTTATTTGCGTCATTTTTTAATCTGTTTGCATTAGACCGATTCCAAATAAATTAGCTTAAAAAGATCAATTTGTAATTTACTTCTTTCCATCTATTGCTTTGATAGATGTAGAATCGAATATTACAAAATCAATTAATTTCAAAATTTGTATTGTATAATAATTTATTAGTCCAGAACAAGAATAACCCTTGAGTCTCCTTTTATCTTAATATATGAATGACTGTTCTTCAAATAAATATTTTTTTTCAAGCAAATATGTTTTTTATATTTAAAATGTGATCATGTTTTGAATTTATTATCTTTCTCATCCTTAAAAAATTGTTTAGAAGAAAATTTACAATATTTACATTTATATAGCAGTCTTTCAACGTAAAAAAGATTTATGAGACAATCTTTCCAATAGATGGTTAATTTATCCAGAAATTCCGAGAAACATGATCAATAAACTAGCTTTAACGAATAAAGGTAGAATAATGATAATAGTAATCTTTAAAATAAATATAATGATTTCAACAACAAACTTAAACAGACAGAGGATACAAATAAAATATCAATGAATATCACGGTAAAAAAAGGGGATAATAGAGGAATATAAATAGATATTATATTTGTAGTTGAAGTTTCGATCTTCTTCAGTTATGAATTATTGTCTTGATTTTAGGATTGTAATAAAATAGATTGGATTACTTCAAACTATAAGATGGCTTGATATTTATCACACATCAAAATGGATCACGCAAGGTAGATTTTTGTGGGTTTGTGATGTCTGAGAATTGTTGTTATTGATATTTAGGTTATTTATATTGTTTGAAGTTCAGTTTTTTCGTGTTTTCATTGACATTGTGAATGTAAGGTTGAACTGTATCTATGTGTGAGAATTAGCTTAGTATAGAGACAGTGGTTTCATGTGATTGTAGTGTTTGTTGTCAGGTTAAATGTGTTACTGTAAATTTGGCTGAGTGAATGTATGATGGTGTTTGTGAGAAGAGATTTTTTAGTTTAATGTAAGTGTGCTAAATGATTTAGTTAATTTTTAAGATCCCCGAGCACACTTTTAGCATAAAAAATAAATTAAATAAATATCGAAACTATAACATTAAACTATATAATTAATTATAATTTTAACTGAAAGATAAAAAGAAGACAAGTAAATATTCACGAAGAGCAGGAAGAATAGATTGTGTACAAAATAAACAAAATAAATCAATTACTTGGTTTGTAACACTCAATTAAAAAACAATAACATTCGTATGACAAAATAGTCAATTAAAATTGTTTATCTCAACACGTGAGAATAATTTAAGGATATAATATGGAATTGTTTTGGGCAGAAAAACCCTTTAGTTTTATTTGGTTTCTTGTTAAAGTTGAATTGGCCGTTACAAAAGTTGAATAATTGTGAATAATTGTTTAATATTCATTGGAAATAATTATTTGTCAGTTTTTATAAACTTCGGTCTTAATCATTTGTTGACTATGGAGGTTCACCGAAATGATTAATTGTTGTTTGTAATAATTTGTAAGCGAAGATATAATGTCAAAAACAAAAATCGGATTTAAATAAGTAATAACAATTATCATGAATTAATGATCCAATTATTGATCAATTTTCAAATTTAAAAATATATTATTTTCATAACTAAAATATGTAGTTAGGCAGATAATTTCATAAATAAAAATAATGATAAACAATAAATAAATGCTAAATAACAATAATAAATAAAAAAGAAAAATAATAATTATGATATGCAAATAATAGGTGAAGTAAAATCTAATTATATATATTAAATACTAATGTTGTACGTATATAATAGAGGCACATAAAATAACCATATAATAGATTTACAATAAATAAAATATAATAGTAAAATTATTTGAAAAATAATTATAATAATGGTTAGAAAAATAAGAAGATATTTACATCCTTTAAGTAAAAAAATGTTATTCACACAAATTGAAAATTAAAAAAATAAGTTAATTTCAATTTTATATAAATATATTTAAAGAATTTTGTTTAAAAAATGTTTAAATTATATTATTAAAATAAAAATTCAATTTTTTTCATGAAAATACAGTAAAATTAGTTACCTTTTCTTTTTTCTTTCTTTTTAATTATAAAGCAAATAAAATTTCAAATTAATCTGGCAGATCACTAAATTTTCCATAGCACTATTTGGATTTCAAAAATAAGTGTAATTAGCGTCTTTGATTATTATTTCGACAAGATTGCTGATTTTTTTCCCAAAAAAGTAAGTCAATCATTTTTCCCATGATTATTCCATAATAATAAATAGAAGGAATATACTTTTTGTCTTTGAGAACATTGAGTAAATTAATAAAATTGCGCTTTTTAATATTAATTGTTGAAAAGTAATATATTAATTCTGAAAAGAAACATTAGACAAAGTCGAATGATAAATGAGGAATCAGAAATATTTCATTTATATTCATTTTGTTGAGATCCTGAAATCAAATACATTAAAACATACTTATAAAATCATTCACCCTTGCGCATCGAGCCCTGTAAAAGTAAAAATAAAACAAAAATATATAATAATTATAAAACTGAAATTCCTTTTGTGTTCTGATCCCTTTCTTGCTTCCCGTTGTCTGAGCAAGCGTTCAGGGTCGCGTGGAAGTTATTAGGGATACAACGTAATTAAATAAAAAATATGTAAAAATTTATAAATGCAAATTTAGTAATATTATTTTTATTAATTATTATTTTTTAGCAATTATTACTACTTTTATAAATACTATTATTATTTTGACTTTCAGTAAAAGTATTATTATCATCGCCATAATATTATTATTACTATCATCTAAGTAATCAGCATTATGATAATCATAAGTACTATTTAATATTAATAATATTACTTTATTACTAGTATTAGTATCATTACTATCGCTAATATTAATATTACTATCTTCCATTATTTAAAATTAATATCATTTTATAATTAATTATTATAATCATTTAGTATTATTATTTTAGTATATTATATTAATATTTATTATTATTATAGTTATAATATTACTAAAAAAAATAAATTATAAAAATATAATAAATTATAAATCGGAACTTACTTAGTATTGAAAAATAAAATAAAATCAAAGTCCGAGAACAGCTAAGAAAATATCCTTTTATCCTTTTTTTGCCAATAAATTGGTGATTGTGGCATTGACATTGGGTCATGCCGAAAGCATTAATTACGTGCAAGTGCACTGAGCAAATTGAAAAATTTGCGATGCAGGCGCATCGTTGAAGTAGGCAAGTTGGTGCAATCGCACCGTAAAATAAAATTAATTAAAATATTAATATATATTAATATATATTAGGTGCACAAGCACCTGTCATGTTTAACTTACATTACCAAAAAATGGGAAAATGTTTTATTTTTTAAACTAAATTTTTAGTTTAATTTTTTAAAAATAATATAAATAAATAAAATATAAATAATAAATTTTTAAAGTTTTAATTCAATTTTAAATAAATTTTTAAAATAAGTATATAAAAATTGGGTATAAATACCCATACAAATTCACAAATAATCAAAGTAAAAAGTTATAAAAGAAAAATTTAAGTTTAGGGGCACGCATAAGAGGGAAACATATTTGAAATCAAATAAAGAGTATAGAGAAATAGTCGAGATTCTCCATTGTTATATCCTTCCACTGTGAATATTCGTCAATTTTATTTACTCAATAAAGTTTTCTAGATTTGGTCGTCTGTTATTCATTTTAACGAGAAGTTAATTGTTAAAATCTCTTGCGAGAATACCTGATAAGACAACTTTAAAGAATCTCTTTCGAGATTAATTTTGTTGACGATTCTCAAGAGAGGAAGATGTACTGAACCTCAAGCGAGGAGTAATTGTTTAAGGCATTCAGATAGTTGGAAGAACCTTCGGAACTCAAAGACAAAGTACTGCTCGACATTAGAAAACTCAAGAGAGTTAAAAGGTCAATTTTATCAAGTACCCAGCAATTTATAGTTTTTATAATTAATAAATATAAATATTAAAAAAAATAATAAAATACATTTCTGAAACCTAAAAATCATAATATATTGTTAATAATTTTGCATTTATATAATAATAATTTAATAATGTTTATGTAATCATTATGTAATTTCTAAAAAATAAAAATACTTTCTGTAAAGTTTCAGAAGATGGTTTTGGCACAATGATTTTAGGATCAAATGATTTGATCTTCAATAATTCGCACATCACCCTCTCTCAGTAATTATTAAATTGTGAACACGAAATCTTAAAATTACTTAAATCAACTTTAATATTTAATTATAATAAATTATTTTCGTTATGTTTCATGAAAGAGTTTTTTTCCGAATTTTTTGAAACACTCACACCAGGGAACAGTCAAAACAAAAACAATATTATCATAATAATTATTATCTATCTGATTTTTATTTTTATCGGTCTTTAAAGTATTATTTAGTTTAACTTTATTAACTTCGAAAACTTTATTTATAGGAACAAGACCCCAATGTTAATGGCCATGATTCATCAATGAAAGGGGTTTTCGTGACTTAAATTTTTGAATAATTAATTCGTAATATCATATTTATAATTAAATAATTTCAAATGATTTATATAAAGTTTTAAAAAATATATATTTCTAATATATATATATATATATATATATTTCTAATAAAATATAAATATATATATTTCTAATATATATATCTAAAATACATCTATCTATTTTTTCTCGACGAAGTTGAATTTTCTGTTGTTAGTAGACCAAAAAGAGGTAGAGGTAGAAGTGTTTAATCTACTTACATTTCTGTTCCGTCGGTTAAAAGTAGAAATATTTCAATTGTTGCTGTAATAAACAAGTATTGTATGATTTACTATAAAATTCATGAAAGTGCAGTAAATGGAGAAAATTTTAAGGTTATATTTGTGAGGAATATTTGGTGTGTGGATGTTTTTGTGTAGTGTTTGCATGTTTAAATGTTGTATGTTGATTTAGGATTGTGTTAACCAGATGAATTATCAATATTTAATTTCTTAAAATCTGAAACTATCTGAAACACTCAAATGCAGATGCAATGTCGAGAAATTCTTGTGAATTATGTAGCAAGCTATGAATTATTAAGAAGCTAAGAAAGGAAAGATTAAAACACGAATCTTGGCTTTAGAGGAAGAATCAAAAGAGTTCAAATGGCAGAAAGATAATGACGAAATAAATCAGATTAGAGAAGATATTAGAATGGGAAGAACAAAGAAATGGATACTGAAAGACAATATTGTGACAACAATAGATAACAAATATTGGATTCCGAGAACCACAAGGACAGAATTCGTGGAAGACGTTCACAAGATTCTGTGCCATGCTGGTAGTAAAAAGGTTTATAATTATTTGAAAGATGATTTCGATATGGTTAATATGAGAGAGATAATTAAGGAAATTGTAAAATGTTGCAAAAAAAAGACTTTAACCACTAAAACGAAAGAAACTTTTATTAAACAATTTGCTGATGAACCATTTCGAAAGCTGTATATTGATTTTTGCGGACCATTTAAAAGGACTTTAAATGGATATCAATATATATTAGCTATAATTGATCAATTTAGCAGGTATACAAGTCTAAATGCTGTAATTCATCAAGATGAGAAAACTGCTCGGAAGGTACTACTGGACAGATGGATTTGGAAATTCAGACCACCAAAAGAGATCCATGTGGATAGAGGTAAAGCATTCGAATCAACACTCTTCAAAGACACACTGAAGAGATTTAAAGCAGAAATAATTTATTCCAGTCCTTATCATCACAATACCAATGACATCATTGAAAGACAATTTAGAACTATTAGATATGCTATGAACATAAGGATAAAAGATCAATCCCACAAAGATTGAACGGAAATTTTGCCAGAATTAGAATTTATGATGAACAGTACAATTCAAGCTACCACCGGAATCTCACCAGCAGAAATGATATTTGGTAGGAAGCTAAGACATTGGTGGAAAGATACTAAGAAACAGAGTTGTAATAAGAAAGAAAAGAGCGAAAATAC
>MQRK01253439.1:0-24907 GCA_001938485.1 Girardia tigrina
TTATAACTATTCTGCTGTAAATGTCATAAATTTATCAAATATATTGTGCTAAAATGTGAGAGTCAACAGACTTTTGTCCACAGCTGTATATATATATATATATATATATATATATATATCTCGAATTTTATTTCCGCCCCACACGATTTGAGATAACCTAGTTTGACTGTATATATTTTATTTAAAATATTATTACACATGTTAAACGTTAAAATAAAATTACTATTATTAATTTAAAAATATTAATTTGATTTAATAATTTACAAATATAAAAAATAAAATTACTAAAATCATTTAAAATTGACAATAATAATAAATGAAAATTTAAATATTAAATCTAAATTTGGATAAATTAGTTTCAGATAATAAGAACTAAAATATTAATCATCCATCTGATTAGAAGAGACGCAATCTCAAATCAACACAGAACTTTCAAACATTTCAAAAACACACAAAACATCAACATTCCAAATATTCCTCACAATGACAACACCCCTGAGGAGAAGATGTAATTTTGTTGTCTAGCAGTTATGCTTTACAGTAAGGAGGATGAAAATGTGTATAATACACCAATACTTACATGCCTCTATTAGATTAACATCCAGTCAGACAAAAAATTAATTGCCAAGGTCGAAAGAAAAACGAAAATTTAACCGAAGAAAATTACTTCACTGATGATTAAATTTGATTTATTGACATTACAGTTTCACCATAAATGCGTTGCATTTCTATTCTAAGGGCGGAAAAATATTACATCATGTAAATGGCTTGTCACTCATTCTTTTCTATTACTTATTTAAGTTTTAATTCAACATATTTCTATCTATATCGTGTAAAAACAATATGAAAACGCAATTTTAAAGGACCATAAAATCCTTAATGGTGTATGTGTATGCGAGAGTGATTATATATATATGTGTGTGTGGAATGGTGTGAGTGTTTCTGAAATTGTGGTGGGTTCATAATTACCCCACCCCCCAAAATCAATCCTGAAACTATAAATTTTTATGCAACAATAAAGAATTGGTATATTACTGTCACGTTGCTATTAAAGAGGTGATGACTAATATAAGAAGTCGTTGACATTTTATATTGTACCTGTCTAAACTATTCCAGCAAGCATTTGTCAACCTCTTCATTTATTGCAGGTCTCAATTTCTTAGCCTTCAAATTCATTGCCGTAATGTATATTTAAATAAATGTTTAAAGGAGTTTTAAATGATTAATAATGACTGCTTTTATGAAAGCAATTGAAAGAAAATTATTAAAAGACAGAATCAAGATTGTTAAGCCTGGGTATTGAAGAAAGTTGTCATTCGACCGAGGATGTCCAATGATTGAATGAAACAACTTCATAAAATAATTAGGGTTGTTAGATCCATTTTGCATTGTGATTACAAAGAACATTACGATAAGTTAAGAAATACAATTATAGTTTCGTAATTTCCAGTAAATTTTAATTTATTCTGTAATAGAGTATATTTCCTGAGGAGAATATGATTAAGGATAGAGTAATATTCTGTGTAGTGAACATTTTATGGATATTTTTATTTTATTTTTGACAAACACTCAACGGATAATTCCGGAGTTCAATTTCATTAAAAATAAAAGAAAATAGACGTTTGAGAAGAGAATTTATTTAATTCAAATTTTTCCCTAAAAAGTGATTCAGATAAACAAATTGTTTTTATCACAAATTCTTATTAGTTTTTATTGTGAACTGTTTTTATAAATATGAATATTGGATTTTAATACATAGATATATTTATAAATATTAATATTAAAATTTTTTTTGGTCACTACATTCATAAATTACTTTTGTCATTTCAATTATAGAACCACTTCAAAATGCATAATATTTTCGGGATATAATTTATATTTTTGCAATTTATTATTAATTATAATGGACATTATATTTATCAATTTAAAACCCAAATGTTCATTAAAAGTTTTTAGATATTGATTGTTTCTAAATTATTTTGTAAATTGACATTTTTTCATATAAATTTAAAAGTTATTTTTTTGTTGAAAGATTTAATGTTGTAAAAGAAAATAATTTTTATTTTTCAAAAAAAATAATTGTAAAAAAATAATTTAACATTTGAACAATTTCAAAAGTATTTTAGATTTGATTTTCTAATTTATTTTATTAAATATAAATAATTGATTTTTTTTCATTTGCTACAATTTAAATATTTTTATGTTAATATATTTTGTGAAAAAGAAAAAGAAAAATAATTATTTAAAATTATTATTTGAAAAAAATTACGATTTTGAATACATTTTTAAATCTCTTTTCTAAAAAAATAATCATTATACAATAATTCATTAAAATAAATAATTATTGTTCTTTTTTGTACATTACATTCCAAAATATATGACGTTTTTTATAGACGTATTTTTCAAGTTTTTAAATAATATTTAATATTTTTTATTTTTTAAAATTATTATAAATTTAATTAACTAATAAAAATAATGGCTATAATAAAATAACGGTTTTTAATTGATAGAACTAATTTTCAATGAATACTTTTTGAATTTATAGTTTGATATTCAGCAATACATAAATATGCAAAAATTATAGAAATCAAAGCCAAATATATTAAATCAAGAAAAGTAAAAAATTAGATTATTTTCTCAGTAGGAATTTATTCTAAATTATTTTACATTTTAAAGTTTCACACATTTAGGACTGGCCGTTCGGTGACGCCTTTCGTCCTGATCTAAATGATATTGGATTGTCAAAAATATATAAATCATCGCATTTTAAAAATAAATTAAATAAAAGTAAGGGTAGAGTAACTTGAAATACGCAAATGTTTTATATAAAAATATATATAATTTTCCTTTTTTGCCGTGACATATTTGGGCGGATTTTCAACCATCTTCAAGCAAAATTTTCAGCAATTATACTACTTTATATATAAATAGTGATGTAATCAACTTTTACATTAGATAATTAAATACATTCAACAAAGTAAAAAAGAGGCTTGTTTTGAATAAGTAATTTACGAAATAATTGATTTGATCTATAAGGCCTCACAAGAGACCCTATTGCAATAATTTTAAAATTACTGCACACTATTTTTAAATCATTTATTATCAAAACCGAAAACAATCTTCCATATATGTCCAACAATATTTTTACCATTACCATATAGAATGTGTTCCTTAACATATTCACAGAGATGACGAGACATCTCTCCAATAAATGTGACATTACACCTATTACAAGAGAATCGGTCAACAAGATTGGATCTTAAACTCAAACGTACTGGAGTTTTATTACTAAACATACTTTGAACTTTGCGAGATTTCAATAAGATTTTTAAATTTAAGGTTTTATGATCAGAGGATTTTAAAATACGAGATTAATTTTTTTAACCTTCTGAATAGGGAACAAAGGAAGTGTAAGTGTAACTAATATTTTAATCTTCCTTAGATATTTCCTTCGAGTTTTATCTTCCCTCGAATTTTTTATTTATTAATTTATCTATTGTCTCCTTAGTTACTGTTTCAAGAAATGATTTTTAATAGCTATTCTTATGCAAAAATCCAGTTAAATTATATAAATTAGAATCAACTTTCACAAATGTTGAAGACAGAGACTAAGATCTAAATATCACACCTTTACTCATACTCCATTTATACTTGGATTAACAGAAGATGATAAAAATTTAAATACAGTTGAAATTGTTTATATTAATTTGTTTAAATGATTCAAATCATTTACGAGTTGACATAGAATAAATCCAATGTAAACCTGAAATAGTAGCGAACAAAATGGATGACTCATGAAATGGTAATATTTCCCGTATTGTAACTAAAGATTCTTTACCATTATTTTTTTCGTTTTTTATTGGGCATGCATAATTTATTTCAATACATGGGTATCAGAACAAAATTTCCACATCCTACTCAAAAGGATAATGGATTATGAAAAGCTAATTCATTAAAGAATTTGAATCTATTATATTTTAGCTAGGATCCTTGACCGTTGATAGAACTAATTGAAGAACGTAATTGAAGGTGATGGATTACTTGGCCTTTAATGGGACCTTTTTGTGTCTTTTGTCAGAACTTATCTGTAAATTCTTTGAATTACGAAACCATTTGTCGTTTCGTAGGAAAAGAAAGAGGTGAAATGAGTTTATGGGAGAAAAATTTAACTAATGTATCACAAGAATGTTTTTCAAAATATAACTTTTCTATTGTTTTTTCTAGTAAACTGGTTTGCTTTTAAACTTTTGGTCTAGTCTCAGTTAGATCTTTGTATTTTTTCTTCAGAAATATTGACTATTCCTATTTTTGAATTCGCTAATTTAGCTGGTTGACGAGGAGATGCTAGAGGTTTTCTAGCATAGTTTTACTTTAATTTATATTTTTAATTGTTGAAAATTGACATTTACTTTCTTTCCCGATTTTATTTACAAATCCGAAATCAAAAAGAGTTCTCATTACAAAAATTTGTCTTTTAATCTACAATTTACAAATTTCAAATTTTGCGCTTCTCCAATTTTATTTGAACTATTTAAACAACGTACATCTATTATAAAATACACTTTATATAAAAATAAAATTAAAATATACACTGAGAAAGTCGTAAACACATTCGAACATCATACCAAAATTACACGACTTAAATCAACAACAATCATAATTTACAAATCATCCTAACACATATTATTATGAATTATTTGATTGATATTCCATTGAGAAAATGAATCGATTAAAGAATCTTGACAATGAATACTTGATAAGTTCTTAGTTTTCTAAAGAATGAAACACGAATCGCATTTATAACAATAACATTTTGATTTTTCTGCGGTAAATGAAACTTTCAATGCCCTCAATTCTTATTGCTCAAGATCCCCCAAAATTTTCCTCTTAAGTCGACCTGCTAACATTATTCTTTTTACTGCAAAAACTTTTTAAAAGTGTTTACAACATTCTTTTATAACATTATTTTCATTGATGATTAAAATTATGGATGATTATCACTGAAGGTTCCATGACATACCAGTAATGTTTGGGTATTATTTCGGGCACTTCGTTTAAGTGAAAATTATATAACTTGCAATATTTATGTTGTTCTGTTCATAAATAAAGCTTACACTTAAATCCTTTTTTAAAAAAACTATTTTCTCTCCCCATTAGTAATATTGATTATTTATTATTTTTTGCGACTATTATTCTGATTAAAAGTTTCAAATAACATTTTGAGAATGTTACACATCCTTTGTTACATATTTTCAATTGGGCATAAACCATTAACAAAAGCTTTTGGAAGGATGTGAAAATGATTATAATTATCATTTGAAGTTATTTTTTATATTTCTTGGTAAAAAAATATTGTATTAAGAAACCTTTAAAGGTTTGGTATAATTCTTTTGTAAGAATGAACCAAGTCAAACAAAATTGTTCAATTTACTCAGAAATATACGTATAAAATAGATTCATTTAACTAACAAAAGTGTAAAAAAGAAAAAGAAAATAATAATTTACAGAAATTTAAATTCAATTTATTCATAATTATTGCAATTATTATCTTTTGAAATTCATATTTAAATGAATTCCGAGAAGCCAATTTTAATGAAATATAACAAAACATCAAGCTGGAAATAAAAGTAACAAATTTAATTCGGCAGTAAATTTTTGTATTAAATTATTTCATAATTTCCACAACAATGAAAATATTGAAATATTTACGCTTGACTGACTCAAATATAATTCCTATAAAAATCAACTGAAAAAAAACAAATTTAAAATTTAGAGAGAAATGTATTTTTTAATATAAAAATTTTATAAATTTATACAAGGGATAAAAATAAGACAACGCGTTTCGAGATAACAATCCCATCATCAGGTAATTCGACTCCTTGTACTCAATTAGCACATTATACGGAAGCATAAAATAATCCATCCTCGCAAGCCAACAATTTGTAGATATAGATTCCCTTTTGAAAAAATGAGATGTTTATTCTATCGTTCACTTGTTAACAAGGTAACGGAGACGTAAAATAAAGATAACAATTGACAGTCAACCAAAACCTAATCTTTGAGAGCGACCTAAAAACTTAATCTTCTCTCATTAGATGCATTTCACTAAATTTTAGCCTTCCCATCAAACTCAAAACAATCCGAAATCTCATCGATGCAATTTGACTGAAATGTCTGACCAAACGGAAATCTGAGAGAAAAGTGTGTTCTCTCAAATGTACCAGGATTGAGACTGTTGACACTCAGTATGATAACACATTCGATCAGTGAAAGACAATCACACCCTGACAAAATACATTTTGTCTTGAATTTCAATGTCTTTATAAATGTTAACAATATATAAACAAAACTATATTATATCCGAGCGAAAACTATTTATTATATGAACATATTTTGTTGTGAAAGGAATTATTAAAAAATCTCTAAGAATTCATTTAAACAACACACAACTATGAATATGAATTTTTATTTAAAATGGAAATTTATGTACATTACGACTCATATTTTCCTTGTTTAATTTTTTGTCTTGATATTTAGTTTTATTAAAACCAGACATATGTAGGTAGATGGAAAAGTTTCCCCTGTGATATATAAATAGAACTTGAAAATTAAAATGAACATTTTATTTCTATGTAACCTTCTTGTACAACAATACACTTGTCGCACCTAATAAGTTAGTTTCGATTCTAGTCATCTAAAAAATAATCATCCTTTAATTAAGAAAATGGGTTTTAGCAGTTTCTTTATTCTCATCATCGTTGGTATATTTTTCCCTATTAATTAAGACTTCAGTTTGGAGAATAGAATATAGTAATTAGAGACCAAGTTTGGATTAAAAAGGTGGCTGAAAATTTTTTTTTCAAATCCGAATTCATTGGTCTATGCGAAAATAGAATTGGAAATTGTCTAAAAGGCGCACCATGCAATATTAATAGAATAACATTGTTGGGGTTCCTTTTGGCGAACTTTAAATTTTTGTTATTTTTAAATTTTTGATATTTTTAAAAATCATATTTGTATTTTAAATAAATTGAAAATAATGTTCGATTAATTAAAATGAAATAATTCTTTAAAATAAAAACCTTTTAAACTCTTAAAAAAAGAACAATCTCATTCTTTAAATTTTTGGAAATAATTAATAGTTATAAATAATCTCGAAAATAAAAAAAAATATTTAAAATCAAAAGTTTTAAACAGTTATTAGTAAAAAATATCTTAATTAATTTTAAAAAGTTAATTTCATAAATAATTTAATTTTAATTGTTTTGAATTTATTTTAAGAGTTATTCGGAAGAATTTTTTGTTAAAATTTTTGTTGTCAGAGATGTAATAGAAAAAGATAATTTAAAGTTAAAAGGCAGTTGGAAATTCTGCAAATTAAAATTCTATAAATAATAGATAAAATATAGATATATATATATATATATATATTAAAAATTTTATAATTAATGAATCTTTATTAAATAATATTAAATTTAAATATTGCTAAATATTTTTGTATTTTAAATATGTGAATTGTATTTTAAATTTGTAAATTATTTTTGCAATTTTTATTAAAAACAAATAAAAGGTTTTTATTAAAAAGAATTAATTTATGATCTAATGATTTAAAATCAAAGAAAGATATTTAGGAATTGAATTATTAAAATATTTTTAAAGATCTAAATTTATGCAAAATTGAATAAAATAACATATTTATATATTTATCGATATTATTATTTATATTTAAAATTTTGAGATTAGGATTATGTAATTAAAATATTGTTCCTCATAAAATTGTTTCAATAATGAAAATTGTGGTAGAAATAAAGTTTACAGAATTATGACTTCAATTTTAATCACGAACCTAATATGTCCACCATAGCCAGCAACTCGGATCAGTTGATTGCGAGTCTTCTACTGGAAAAATACCGGAAAGAAGACAATATTGAAACATTTATAGCAGCATGCTCAAGGCATTTTAAGGTGGCTAAAACACCAGAAAGCATACAAGAGATTTTGATAATTGGATTGCTTTCTCATGAACTGGTACCTGTTTACGAGAATGTATCGGTCGAGACAAAAGAATATGAAGCTCGGTTACGAGAAGCTTTTCAAAAGAAAAGCTCTCTGATGGAGGATCTGGTCGAGGCTGTAAATTTCGAAAGAACGAATGAATCAGCGGAAGAATACTTTGCAAAAGCAAAGAAACTTGCAGAAAAATTAGCAAAACATAATTGATCGGAAGAAGAAATTGAAAAGAATCTTCTAATTCATGGGTCAAAGTTCAGCGATGTGAAGAAAGAGATCAAGTTCAGAGAGGTAAAAGAAATAAAAGAAGTAAAAACATGTCATCAAAAAAGTTGGTGAAGTCCGGGAAATGGAAAGACCAGTACATGCGATGAGAGCGTCATACAAGGACGTGGTAAAAAGAGGATCAGCAAAGGAAGCATAACGAAGAAAGGAGACACTTTTGTTAGACGACATCCAGTGCAAAACAATATATCATGCTGGAACTGCAAAGAAACAGAGCATAGACGGAGCGAATGTAAAAGAGAAAGGAAAATCATATGTCATGCATGTGACGAGGAAGTTCATGTCCGACGGGAATGCAGGAAGGTAAGATGTGGAAGATGTAATAATCCAGGACATAGAGCGGAGGAATGTTACACGAATTTGAATAAACGATATCAAGGAAGAACTGATTATCAAAGGAGAACCCAAGGAGATAGCCGACAATTCTCAGATGCACAAACGAAAAGCTCAAGAAACCGGAACTCAGACGACTACAAAAGAGGGTTCGAAAGAGGAAGACAGATCGCGATGATGGAGAAGGAAGAAAACGGAGCAGAGCGAGAACATATAGAAAAAAACGAATCGTGCCGAGACGACGAGGAACCGATCTTGGCACTGGAGTAGGTTTTCATGCGCATGAACCAGATCATATAAATTATATATATATAGTAGTAGCAATATAAATTATATAAATAAAATAAATAATAAAGTTGATATCAATAATATAAATGCTAAAATTAAGAAAAATAATTAAAAAGAACTAAGTGAACCAAAACCCCATCAGGAACCAGAAGTAAGTCAGAACGTTGTGAAATTTATAAAAAAAAGAATCATTTGGTGATAGAGAATTGCTAATAATTAATAATTGTGAAAATGTTCCAATTACATACGATAAATTACAGGGCCGACCGAGTGTAAAAGTTAGAATAGAAAACAGAAATCGAATGTTAACTGGATACGGGTGCAGCGTTGAACGTTATGACGGAAGGAATATTAAAAAACTTAAATAACATAAGGATGGAACAGACAAATCAGATATTGACCGCAGCAAATGGACTACAAATGGATGTCAGAAGAGAAATAGAAACGATAGTAAAGATTGGAAATAAAGCCGAAAAAATAAAATTTTTAATAGTGAAAAAATTGAGACCAGAGATGATCGGAGGAATACCATTGATGAAAGAGTTCAGAATAGAATTACAATGGAAAGAGCGGAATTATCAGGAAACAGAGAGAACCAACATATGTGAAATCGAAACTAAATTTGGAAAAGAAATCACCAACGAGAATCGCGTTCAAGAGGCATTAAAAGTGATAAATACAAAGAACGATAAAACTCTAGAGAAAATAATTCACGAATACGGAGGAGTATTTATGGCAAGCGATTGGGATATAGGTCGTAAAAATTTGCTACAATATCGAATAGAGACAACAGTGGGACCCATAAACATAAAACCGAGAAGACAGCCGGTACACCTAGAAGACAAACTATAAGAAGCTATAAAAAATTTGAAGAATAACGGAATAATAAAATCATGTAATTCTGAATGGGACACACCATTAGTATGCGTGTGGAAAAAGGACAAGGACGACATCAGATTGTGTCTGGATTTTAGACAGTTAAATCGAATCACTAAGCGCCAAGCTTTTCCCATGCCGAATATAGCTGAAATGATGGATAGATTACACGGTACAAAATATTTTAGTACAATAGACTTAGGGAATGCATACTATCAAGTAGAATTGGATAAAGAGTCACAGGAAAAAACGGCGTTCTCCACCAAGACAGGACAGTTTTGTTTTAAACGGATGCCTTTTGACATAGCCGCAGCCCCAGAAATATTCCAAGAAATGATAACAAAGGTGTTACAACCAATAAAGAAAGGGGCATCAGTTTATTTGGATGACATACTAATAGCGACAAGTACAAATAAAATACTAATTTATTTGATAAATAACGATTTCTATCAATTATTTACTAATTATTTTGCTAAAAATCAATTTTTTATACATTAAAAATTTTTTAGTATTAATAATAATATCAACATTTCTTTATAAATAAGTTTTTTTATTAATAATGTAAATCTATAAAGATTTAACGCTGAAAATTTAAATAATGAAAGATCTGTTGATAACCTTAATAAAATATATTTCAAAAATAAAATTAATACAATTTTTTTAAATAATTACAGTGAGGTCCATTCGTTAATAATAAGTATCAATTTGTTAATAACAAAACTTGTTTTAACGAGGATTTTCACTATTTTTTTTGGAAATTATATTGGTAATTAATATTGGTGGTAAGTAATATCTTTTCTAATTTTTCATTTAATTATTATACATTCCATTTTTATTAATAAAATAATATTTTTTTAACATAACAAAATAGAAATATAATAAATACGAAATGTTTTAAGTAAAATTTTATCAAGAAACAAAAAATAGGATAAAATTTTATTTGATACAAAAGGTATTTGTAAAACCTGCTTTATGTTAAGATTATTTTGGCCATAATAAAATTAATAAATTAAAAGAATATAGAAATCAATAGAAATATTGATTAATAAAATACCTTAGATTTCGTGGGTTATTATTTATTATTTCGTGGATTTTCAACGTCAAGCCTTTAATCCAAGTGTTATAGCTACTATCAAGTTCTATTCTGAAGAACTCAAATATTTCCTACTATTTACTTTCGAAGTTTTCATCAAATAAGACAAGAATAGTTCTTTTCTACAAGAATTCCAAGAACCTTTCATCAAATCAAGGTGCATTTATTGCACTCCATTATCTCCAACAATATCCTTAAAGAAGAAGCCTTTGAACATAAACAGTTAGTGATATATTAACTATTCTTATTTCCCTATCAAACCTGATTTCTCTTTATCTTGATATAACACTCAATACTCCTGATATTTTTTTTCTTCTGTTATAGTTCAAAATAAAGTTTAGTTACGATAATAATTAGTCATTATCTTTATTTTTTGTATTGATTACGAAACAAGTTCACCTAACATTTCCGGTTCGGTTATCTTGTTTCTTGTAGATTGATGCAACAGTATTCATTATATTTAATGATTAAATCAATTCGCCATTGAGAGAAATTGTTCGAGAAATACAGATTAAGTGCTCCTGAAGTTGTCCTGCTGAGACAAATCTTATGGCAATCAAAATATTATCAGTCCCTGTTCGATCTTTGGTACCATCCACCTTCAGTGTAAAATATTCGACATCCGTAGAATTGCACTTCTTTACAATTGACTCTTGTACTATTAATGCCATTAACTCTATAATTTCATTTTAAATTTTAGGTGATGTGTACGTGGCAATTGTTTTAATGATTCGAGCCAGATCAGTATTTTTCTTAACAGTGTATTCAAAGACACGTAAAAAGAGACCACTTGGAAGTTTCTGATCCTCATCAATGTAATTTCTACTGAAACTGTCACCACAAAATGCTAATTCATTTGTCACAAGAAACTTCACGATGTCAACATTTGCTTCGACATAATAGCGGTTGTTATTGAGTTGTGTTTCATTAATCAAAGTGCAAACTTCCTCTCCTCTTTAACATCGCAGCTGCCTCTCCATGGCAGGGATATGGTCAGCAGAAGATTTATGCTTTTCAAAACCTTTTCCCTTTTCTAAAGCCGTATTCCAATTTCGGAATCCCCCTGTTCTGAAAACACTTTTTCCAGCAGAGCTTGGCAATGAGAATTTTCGACAGCAAAAGCAGAAGACTGCATCTTTCTCAATAGACTACTCCAAATATGGTCTTCCGCTATACTACGCAGAAGAGAATTAGCGTTCCCTTGAACCCAATGGAGTCCTTTGAAAATTTACAGCAGTTGTCTGGCGCGGCATGTCGTCCCCCAAATCAGATTTAATAGATGACTTTGGCTTAGCAGGTATACATGCAAATGAAGACATCATTCCATTTTCAGGGATGTATAAAGTAACAGGAATATATGAAGTAGTAGCGCAGATTAATTGTATAGTATCAGAGATGGATATAGTAGCACAGATTGATTGAATACTATCAGAGATGGATGTAGTAGCCTAGATTGATGACATAGTAGCAGGGATAGTATCCCTAGGTGAAGTGACTGAAGTCACAGAATTCTTCGGAATGACTTGGACGAAATTCATGATACTCTTGTGTGTCGACATGTTGTAATACAATCAAAATAATGTCACAAGGTAGGATCAATTACAATGACACTATACTATAAGAGTAGGCTCAGAATAATGACAGATATAGACAGCAAATGTGTGTTTGTTTGGCTATAGATAGTTCCCTCTTACCACGTCAATCCATGTGTGCACACCATCCTTCTCTCTCACCCACGTTACCTACACTACTCTCTGTCACCCTATAGGTCTCTTGCTCAGTTATTTTGTATACATTTTGCCTAATACTAGACTATATATATGGTATATGAATAAATATGACTCCATATTTCTTTTTCATTTGTATTTTTTTACTTTGGAGGGGCAGACTTGCATTTGGAGGTGCCGGGCCCTCTTGGACCCCTTCGACGGTACGGGCCTGGTTTAATCACCAAAAATGTCAAGTTTGGTAATGTATCGACCAAGAAAGGTCTTAAAATGCCTATAATATGGCCTAAGGTTCGATTTTTGCAATTTTTGTGAAATTGCTGTCTGAAGAAAATCAATTCGGTTCCTTTGGGTCAAAGGCAGCAGTTGGAATGTTTTCCCATTTATGCCGTTGAAGTTCTCTTCTTACTAAAGTCATTGACTCATGCTTCGCAAATAAAATAACAATTTTTACACGTTGATTTACATACATTTTGAATCTTACATTAAAACAATAACAACAATTAATACATTTAAACAAAATGTACTTTTAATTAAATTTTAAAGAATAAGTTTCAAGATGCCTTTATAATTAAAAAGAAATACAATATAATTCAAAAGTTATTGCATTTTAAAACCCAGTAATTACTTTATGATCAGCCTGTACCTTCGAACATTTTAAAAATTTTTTTAAATTTTTATTAAAATTTTATATTGTTAAATTGATATTATATTAACAAATGGTCCTAATATTATGCGTGTATGTTGTGTGTATGTATGTGTGTATGTATTAAGGGGTAGAAAAAATTATTTCATATATTTTATATTCTTAAATGGACATTTTATTATCATATGGACATTTGAGTAAGTATGTTTTTTATATAAACATTTTGATTGGTTTAATTTTCTTTCTCTTTCCATTTTAGATATGATTTAATTATCAAATGGACATATTCTATAATTAAATGGACCTCACAGTACTATATGTGTGTCTGTAACGCTCAATGCATACTATGATTAAAAATTTTATGAATATACTAATAAAATACTAATTTATTTATCGAATGGCGATTTCTATCACTTATTTCCTAATTATATTTCTAAAAATCAATTTATGTTAAATTTGCAAAATTTCGTTACCATTTGAATCACGGTTTGTCGGTCAAGCTCATATATATGCTGATAAAATGCGAAATAGTGGAGGAACAGGGAGTGAATCGGCGTAAAGTTGAGGTAAATCAGCAAAGTCCCCATCGAGAGGGTTTTGTCTGTACAGCGCCTTCGCCGAAAGGCGCCAAGAATCGACTTAATTGACTGACTATTAAATCAACACAGAATTCGAAACAATAAATAATAAATTATAATAATTACGATTTAAATATTAAAGTAGAAACTTTCAAAGACGAACTCAGCTTTTCAGATATGACGGGTCATTTTCTAGTTTATATATATTTGGCTTTTTCGGGAAGGAATCTTTTGTATTGTAAAATAAGTAGGCTAATGATAGTAGTAGTTTAATGATCAGGACTATTTTTGTGCAGATGCTTAGATAGATATTCAAATAACACAATAATAGCAAAGTGGTGAAAAATGTAGAGAAGTTCAAAAATTTTAGAGAAAATGGGAAATGATAGGAATAAAATAAATTAATTTTAAATGTTAGATACATTACACAAAGCAGATTATTTTCTGAAAAAAAGCAATTTATTTTGATATGATGGAAAATTCAATATCGTCATTACAAAATAATGATATCAGTGTATAAACAAAGGTGTGAGTAAAACAATATTAACGAAATTAAGACTCATTAGGATAAATGTATACTAAAACACAATTGTCAATATTAAACCAATGTTTTCAAATCGAATGTGAACTGTTCCGGCCGATCCCCAGGTTGTCCTGAAGAACGATCGGCAGTTACAGAGGGTTACAGGATATCATACGATTGGAGATCGGTCTCATCATGCTGGGTTCAATTAATTAATTTATTTTTATTTATCGAGGGGTTCACAATTTTAAATTTTTTGATCATCGATACTGTCATCACAAAAATTTAAATCTAGAAGAAAGAAATATCTGTGGAAATTTTTAATCGAGCAAAAAATGTTTTTCAGTTCTCCGAATTACCAAAAAAATCAAGACAAAAATCGTTAAAAAAAAAGTCAATCAAATTCAATTTCAAAAAAAATG
The DNA here is from genome assembly GCA_001938485.1 of Girardia tigrina. NCBI lineage: Eukaryota > Metazoa > Platyhelminthes > Tricladida > Dugesiidae > Girardia > Girardia tigrina. The sequence goes on from MQRK01253439.1 coordinate 14,782, forward strand.
ATCATCATAAATCTAAACGAAATCGATTTCCCTATTTTTTAATCGAATCGTCTGATCACCAGTCGACACAATCACAAAATCACACTGCATAATTTCGATTCCTAAAAATTCGCTCTCATCAAAATTTCTCATATGAAACGAAAATCAAATCGACAAACATAAATCATGAAAACCATCGAATATCATATCATGAAAAATTGAATTGAGAACCATTTTTGGACTCGTTCACAACTCGGCCTCCTGATACCAATATCCTTCCTCATACACAACAATGAACAATGGTAGCAAAATTCAGTTCGATAATTCGAACTGAATAACAAAGAGTCACATGACTCTAATAATGAAATTAAAATAAAAATTTCTTTTGTTCGTTTAATAATGAACTCAATTCAAATAAATTTTGAATTGTATTTAATTTTTAATCCTTTTTTTTAATTCTTTTTAAATACTTTTTAGTTTATTGATATCTGTGGCGCCGACAGCCGGACCGAGTGGCGGTGGCCGGCAGCTCTTAGACGTGCCGGGACTTGGTGCCTGGAGAGATCGCCGTGTCGGTTCGACGGCGTCTGTTTGCGATCAGGTCCGGTGACCTTCGATCGATACGGCATCGGATGTTGGTCCCGCGTTCATCTCGCGGTGGTTCAGTTTCTATGAACGCCGATAACGCTCTGTTCATCGAAACACGGCCCGAGTGCGTGGTCGGTGAGATTGTGAGGATCCGCCATGCGTCACAAAGTTGTGTGAGGCGATGATGCACGGGATCCGACCGATCGGGACCACTGCCGCACAGTGCGGTTTGAATAGTTATTCATTATAATGGTTTCCTCAGATTTCGTCAAAAAAACACGATTTAGATTCATTCCGTCAATATCATCAGCGGGTAAAAACATCAGAAAAATGTTTAAAATTCAATTCGATTGAAAATATAAAAAACGTTCATAATTTATTTATTCAAAAAATTGTGTGATCAAATATTATAAAAACAAAACTGTAATATTTTTTTCGTTTAGTATTTGATCACCACAATATCAATGTGTAATATATATCGCAAGTAAAAGGCGAATCACAGTAATAAAAATTATCAGAGATTTTCATTTAAATGAGAATAATAGTTTCGCTTCTAACTTTCACATTTCAAGAAGATTTTCGGAACCAAATGTATAAATAAAAGGCAATAATATAATAATTATTTTAAATTACTAACATGTACCATAGAACATAAGCAAAAAGTTTTTGGAATCACTTAGCCTGATGTTTTATCCTTTATTTTACATACACACACACACACATATATATATATATATATATATATATATATATATATATATAATTTTGTTTTATATAAAAATTGTAAATGAAAGGAGATGGATGCATTTTATATCGAAAATAAAAAATAGCTATAAAATTTTTATCTCCATTCTAAAATGAAATATAATTTAAACTTTTTCTCAAGAAACGCTCTTATTTAATCTCAACACTGTAAAGTCTAGCGAATATTCAGTAAATAATACTTGTATCTTTCACAGTAATGAGCAGTGTCATTTCAACTGGAGTAGACTACTCCATTTATTTTCTCAAATGAAATTATATATTATTCTCTTAAAAATAACATTTTAAACTTTCAAATTTCAGTTTTAACTTTCAGTATCAATTTTAACGTAAAATATGGATTAATTATCGCCGCTTTCATAGCTCGATGTATTTGAAGACTCGTCCCCATCTTCATCATCCTCATCATCATCCTCATCATCTTGAATCGAGTCTGAAGTAGTTCGTTTTCTTGTTTGACTGTCCGATTTTCTTCCTTTTACAATTCCGACTTATGAATCAACAAAATTTTTATTTTACTCTTACTTATGTTAATAGTTGCTGTCAATTTACTTTTTTTATTTGTCACTTGACTTTTTGGTTTAGACACAGTACATAGCGATTTTCCTTTTTTAGTACTATTTCCAGGAAAACTATCGATGGAATTTCTACATATTTTGTCGGTTGTATTGAATCTGATAAGAAAAAAAACATTTTATTTAGCTTTATATTTATGAAAATTAAAAACTTACTTTATCTATTTTAAATCAAAATTTATACAAAAGCATATGCTTAACAAGGTTGACAAAAAAGAAAAGCTTCTGTAGAAAACATCGCTAATGATTTTTATTTAACAAAGATTATGTTGTGCTTCTTCTTGATTATTTAATGAGCGAAAATGTTTATTAAATCATTAAATTAAGTTCTCGAAATATTAGAACAAAAACGTAAATAGTAATTAGTAAATCAGTTTGCCAGAAATTCAAGAGAACTTTCTGCTCATAAACCATCAATATCACAGTGGCTGGATGTAGTAAATGTTACGCGGGAGTTCCACTAGCTTTATTTATTGAGGGAAGCTTTCGCCATTTGATAATTCGAAATTTACTTGAATTCTCATGAAATTTAAAGGCGTAACACATTCGAAATCGTCCTTCCAATCAGTGTTTTCAGTAGGTGGAAATGTCACTTCTCCTCTATATCTTCACTGAAGAATTTAATATTCATTTAAAATTGACTCAAAGAAAACCCTTCCTTTGAAATTCTCTCTGAATTCGAACGACAATCCCATTTTGTCGTTCTGTATTAACAGAATTCGTGTCAAACACGAATATTCGAACATTTTTTCAGACGTCAAAAATCATCTAAAAATTCTTCAATGAAGCAAAGTTATCTGCTGCTGAGCCACTTTAGTAAATGCGAATTCAAAGATTTAGGCATTTTGAGAAATTTCGATGACATACAACTTCATACTCCTTATTTACCATTTTCTTTCCATCGAAAAGAATACGTAATCATAATACCGGGTAAGGATTTCCATTTATTACATTGATTATCTTTTCACTATTTTTGATAACTTTTTTCCAGATGCCACTTTGGGATGGAGTAGCTTAATTTTCTGCGCCGTCTTGGACTAAACTGACACATTCTTGATGCTTGACGTATTGAGAGATTATATTGTGCTACTAATTTTGTAGCTGAGCTGGTACTCTGATAATTTGTAACATATTCAACGACATTATTTGAGTAATAATTAGAGTAATTTTACCTCAGACAGTTCTGTGTCAGAATTGGAAAATATATAATGTGAACGTTCCAGTGCTATGTCTAGCTGTTTTATTCTTTTCGATGGATGAAAGGATGACATACATACGATTTTTCCAGTAATATATCCAATACTCCCATGCAATTCAGTCTACTTTCTATAAAGCTTTTTGTCTTCCGAACAAAGCTGTTCTAAAACCATAGAAAAGTTCAGCTTACACTAAAAATCTTTCATTTCATTCACTATCTTCTTTATTCTGTCTGCGTTTCGCTTAGTTGTTTCATAAAACCCAAAATATCTTCCTATAACATCCCTCTTTTTCAGGTATTTTGCTAAATTCACTTGATTGAATCAATCGTAAATGAATTACGATCACCTTCTTACTTGATTTTTCAAATTCTTTTGCCAAGTTTTTTAGAAATTCCTTCAACAATATTTATAGATAATTTAGACATGACAATGAACATGAATGAGCGGGAAATTTAATATTATTTAAACAACGTCCCATATATGACTCAATTACCTCTTTTTAGTTAAAATCAAAAATTAATTTTTAACTTTTAAACTATTTTATAGCATAAATTAATTACGAATTATCGTTTTAGAGTTATGTAGTTTACAAAGAAATTGGAGGCTATCACTTAGATATCCATATAGAACATGTTTTAAATATACGAATGAAAATGAAGGAATGACAATTCCTTCACTGTGCCAGAACAAACCAAATCCAACTAATTAAAAGCCGAGAAAACCACGCAATGAAACAATCTGCTGAGCGTGCGGCAAAGGTACAGAGACAGATACATGTCTTGTGTCTTTGTAAAAGAAATAGTCCGATGATTATTGACAGACACAAGGCGGTGATGCAGATTGTCGAGGAAACAATATCATTGGAAAAATCATTTTTACAAATAATAAAAGACCGTGAGTGCGCGTGGTCTGACTTGAAAAGCAGAGTTGACTTATAAATATTCAATAAAGGTACAAAAGAACACTGGCAGATCAATGTTAAAACACCATACAATACGTTTAAAATTCTTAAGAAGCAAGAAAAGACAATTAGGCGAAATATAAAAAGCTGAAAGTGGAAGCCAAAAAGCACCACAAAGGTAAGAAAGTTTGACTGGGCCCCATTGTGGTAGATTGTTTGGGTTCCTAGCCGAGTAAAAAAGAAACAATACTCAAAACATTAGAGTTTTCAGAGACGACAACAAAAATCTGAGACTCATGTATATTGTCTCCAATTTCAAGTATTGTACTCTGACATGGAGCAAAAACGTCAAATGCAACGACTATTGCTCCTACAACGATTGTGACAGATGCGCCAGAAGTAGAATAGAGAGAAGATGCGAGAAATGCACTCCAATGCCCGACTTTAGCTCGGAGAGTTTGCCTATTATCAGAGTGTAACGATAAGTATTCCGAACAGGAATGTGGTTTTTTACATGTACTTTGATAATAAAATACTTTAATCGGACTACCATAATTTTAGTAATTTTATTTATAAAAAAATTACCCCCCAGACTTTTCCCCTGGATCCGCTCTCTTCCGAACGACCCAATATTACAAACAAATACAAGTACTATTTTTTTTAAGTTTCTATTTAGAATTTTAAAAATTAAATTTATTTTCAATTTATGCCAAAAATGCAAAAAATATGTTATTTAAGTCTGTTAACCATCTTAACTGAAATTATTTTCATCTATTTGAAAAAAAATATCATTAAAGATATTTTAAAATTAATAATAATTAGAAAAAAATATTAAATTTCATTGTTGATTAATTAAAATAAAATTAATAAAATATATAATAAAATATACAAAAAATAATTTAAATAAAATAAAAGCATTTTTTCCGAAAAAAACTAATTAAATAAAATATTAGTACAATTGAAAATTAAGATTAATCATAATTTAAGTTTTTCGAACACGATAAGAGATTCATTTGATGTAAAATAGATTACTTAAATTGAGGAAAAAGAGATTTGAAGAGCTTCTAAAGATGGATAGATCGTAAAACTTTAAATGTCAAGTGACTTTAATAGAGCTTTTGGGAATGGGAACTATTTTAATTTTAATTGAGTGGTAATTAACAAAATATTTGGTTATTTATTTTAATTATTTTTTGAAATACCAATTTTTCGAAAACACTTTTATAAATAAGTAAAATAAAAAGAACTACCAAAAAATTAAGTGAAAAGCTACAAACAACCCAAATTTATCACATATGAATTAAGGGTATAAAAAAGAAGTCACAAATGTGATTGCCGTTTGTGACTTTCCCATCCTCCAGATTATGTCCTTGGAGATGTAAACCTTATCAGCTCCATATCTTCAAATAAATGTTAATGTGTTATACAAAAAAGTATGCATATTATGATCATCATGACTTTATCAACTTTAAATTGAATTCAACAATATTAAGACAAATCTTACATTTGGGTCGTAGGGTAATGAAGTATTTGTAAGGTGATTCTCCTTTCGTATAAAAGTATTAAGCCTAAAGCTTTTTACGAGGTTCTGAGACGCTTATGGCTTCAAAAGACACTCCCCCATGCGGGGATTTACATACCTAAGCTCCACTGGCGAACCGGCATCACAACACCCCTCACAAAGATAAGAAGCCTTGGATCATTGCGATGCAATCGACCACTCGACTGCAGGGTCACTTCTCCGTACAACCATGACACACAGTTTTGCAACTGGTTTTCAAGAAACTGGTTTGCTAGTCCAGTAAAGATACATCAGCTGCCGACCGTTCAAAGAGCAAATGACCCAGCTCAGGACGCTTTCGCCTTGAGAAGAGAGCTCTAGTTTCCCAAGGGATACCACAGGGAGGTACGTTCAAACTGGTCTAGCACTCAGTGATCCCTGATTTGTAAGGTATCTCATTTATCACCAACTTTGAGTAAAGTTGTTATTTCCAACATAACTTTCGTAACGAGTGACGGGTTATTTTTAAATATCAAAATTGAATTAAGTATTACATTATTGTGAGGAATATTTGGTGTGTTGATGTTTTTGTGTAGTGTTTGCATGTTTAAATGTTGTATGTTGATTTGGGATTGTGTCTCTCCTAATCAGATGGATGATTACTATTTTAATTCTTATAATCTGAAATTATTTTTATTCAAATTTAGATTTAATATTCAAATTTTAAATTTTTGTTATTGTAAATTTAAAATAATTTTATTGATTTTATTTTGGTAAATTTTTAAATAATTAAAATCAAATTAATATTTAATATGATAATAAAAAGTAATTTAATTTTAGCCAATAAAATTTAAATTAAATATTTAAAAAAAATTTTTTTCTTCAAGTTAATTCAGATTGAGATGAGAAGTATAGAACATTGAGTGGTGGATTTAAGCGAAAGCAATACTATGGATTGTCACCGAGATGATCAAAAATGTGAATTTAATAAATGTTCTGTCAAATTAACAATTATAACTCTTAACAATAACTCTCTTAACAATTATAATGACGACTATATACCCTAAATAAATAAAATTTATTTTTTAATGGAAATTCCAATATTATTCAATTATAATTTTAGGAATTTAGTTTGAAAAAAAATAAAATTGTGGTGGAAGGATTAATGTTTTCTAATTTAAAATTCTAATAATAATTTCAATTATAACTATACATAAATATTAATCAATTTTTTAAGAAGTTTTAAATGAAGAATGTTCACTTTTAAGAATGTTCACAATTGTGAGGAAAGCTTTGAATTGTGTGTTGATATTATGCATTTTGTATGTTGATTCGGATTGTGCCTCTCCTACACAGATGGATGATTGGTATTTTCTTTGATTCCTACTAATTAAAAATAATTTAATTTAATTTTAAAGTAAAAAGATTTAAAATAATTTTTGAATGTATTACAGTTGAATTCGCTTAATGTCACATCGCACGGGATAAAACTTCATGTCGATATTAACCGACTACCTCAGAAAATGAATGCACCCTATCATACACGTTCAAGTACAGTATACTGCATTCAGTACAAAAGCAAACCAATCATAATAGCAAACGCCAAGAACAGTATGCGCATCAGAAATTGAGAACATGTTAAAAAGACATACAGTCAGTAATTTTACATTTTTTCAGTATTTTTGTGAGTGCACAGTTTTCCCAATGATAATGAAAGAAGACGACGTTTTCTCGTACATATCACGCGAAATCATATATCGTCGAAGAGTTTCAACAGCTTCCACCGCAGCAACATGCGTTGGTGGAATCGTCGCGACATCAACTGTTTGGATGTCACTGTCCGATTCCGCGTCACTGTCGCTATGAGCAGCAGTTGCACTAGCGTTGATATCTCTTACAATATCCGCTTCAGTTGGCATCTCTGTAATGACGACGTCCTTGTCCATGTCGACATAATCACAGAAGTAGATGCTTTCAGGAATGAGACCAGCCTGAGCCAAGCGTTCCCACAATGTGTCACCGTTGTAGGCGGAAGGGACCAAGCCTTCTTCAGGCTCAGTCCCAATTTCTTCTGCAGCAGAAAGGGCGGAGGGAAATGCTTTCCTGAAGCAGTTGACAATTGTTTGCTCAGTGACGCGTTCCCAAGCAGTGCGGAGGAACAGTAGCGCATCAATGAGAGAAGGGGTGTATTCTTGGCCGAGATCAAATGCAGAAATTCGCTTTTAAATTAGGATTCGACGATAGTGGCTTTTGAAGCTCCAAATCACTCCAGCGTCCATTTAGGAAATTTGTACTGTGGTATGCGTGTATTGTTGAAATTGATAGTTAGATTATTTATATGGTTTGAATATTTGTTTGTTTATGTTTGGATTGTATTTGTTATTGTAAAGTTAGGCTCTTTGTATGAATGAGAGTTTATTAAATGTGTGGAGGCATTAAGGTATTTTTGTAAAAGTGAATATAATGTAAGGTCGTAAATGTTTCTTGTGATATAGTGTTGTGTGATAGAGTTCGTGCGTGGGTACAATTGTAGCAAAACTTCTAACACCACTTGAAAAAAGTAACGAATTTTATGAATTAGTGGATATATGATAAATTCGTTACTTTTATCAAAAAAATAAATAGTTAAACGGTGACCAAAACTAGGTTAATCAAAGGAAACGTTTGATGAACCTAGTTTTGTCTTAATGTAAAATAAAATAACAGTCAAGAAAAAAATTAAATAATTCTGTCAATTAACAAAACTTTTAATAGCGAAATCACCGAAATACAAAAAGCACTGGATACATTACATAAGTTATTGTTGATGCATTAATTCATACAACAAACATAAAAAACATAATTGCAAGTATAATCATCGGTTAGTTATTATTATTTATTTATTGATCGTTATATTGATTTTTTGTCATATAATTCTACTTGAACGATTGTAAGTTGATAAAACAACTTTCCTGCTAAACTAATGAACCAATTCTTGAATAATTGTTTCTTAAATAAAAAACTGCTTGAAAACATTCTATTTTTCAAATCAGACACTCAATTTCGTTCTTTTATTCAAATGGGCGAACAATCTTTCTTTAAAAAAAAATAAAATAAAAATAATAAAACAATGAACATACAGTTACATACATTCACCGTCAAACCAACCTGTATAGGACAATACATTCACAAAAAGATCGCAAAAACACGATAGACGATGAACAAACAAACATGCACAAGAAATATAATAAAAATACATAAGAAAATATCGGGAGATATTACATTAATAAATGTTGTAAAACTCATTGTAAAAAACATTTTTCTTGATCAATATATTTCTGAATTCATACTAATAATTTTCAATAAATGAAAATCTGTTAATAAGAATTATTAATTATAAAGAATCTAATTGGTTAAAATTAAATCTAAACAATAAAACAAAGAAGTATTATCCATTAGTTCGCTACTTTCAACGGCAGTGATAAAATAATAATGTTAAACGTTTGGAAAATGTTATTGTTTCAGAAAGGACGGTTTTAAAATTTCCAAGAACATGATGAACTAAATAATTAGGTAAACTGAATAAAAAAAATATTTCGTTTTATAGTTTTAATTTATTTGCAAACGTTTGTTTATGAAAACGAATTATATAACAGAAGTCATTAAAGTTTTTAATTGATTCCAAAAATATCTGATATATTCTTATTTTTTGATGTATTCTTGCTGAGCTTTAATAAAATATGATTGTGTTTCATTTAGCCCTTTCAATACGATTTATTGTTTAACATATTTTAATTTTTATGTTCATTAATTAGTTTGAACATCTATAAAAAACTTTTGTTTTGAATTCAATAATTTTTGAATAAATGTAATTTTTAATGAAACAAATGAGATACTGTAAAAGAGCTAACTGAAACAGTGAGCTCTTTTAACAAAAGCTATAAATAAATAAGAATATAAAAACAAATTTTGATTTAACTAAACTATATTATAAATAATTAACTAACATAAAGATCATTAATGTCACAAAGAAAATGAATAGTTATTTCTTAGATGATTGTGGAAAATAGGTATAGAATACCAATAATTTGAGATGTTTTTTTGAGAATTATTTACGAGATGATTGTTGTAGAGGCACATAAGTTCAGTATAATTTAATTTCCCCATTCTGAGATTATTTAATTATTTTTTTTTTACAATTTTGACATAACAATCTATTAAATTCCATTCACATAAGTGGCTGACTTATTGGTATGGTATGCTGATTTTTTTTATTTTGTTATATTTTTGCTTTTGGATTTATTGTTTTTTTGGAGTAATATTTACGTATATATTATTAATTTGCAAAGATGCCAGGCATGCAATTCGAGTTCGATGAAACTGGCGGTTCGTTATTATTATTATCTATTATTATCTCGTTTCATTCTATTTACTCTTTCTCAGTCCGGTTACGTATTTTTTTGGCCGAAATCCGATGTGAACTGTGCCAATCCAAATTGCATTTTATTTATATTTTTTATATTTGTGATTGCTTGGATCGTGTTCTTTGTACTCGAATAGAAAGTATCACGCATGTTTATATAATATGGTATATATAATGTTTGTATAATATTTAATATATATATATATATATATATATATA
>MQRK01253441.1:8934-23989 GCA_001938485.1 Girardia tigrina
CGTAAGAGTAGCTTCTGCCATGTCTACCAGCAAAAATAAAATTATGTAATTATAACACACAAAAAGATATGGTGTCTATATTACGTGTTCTCAAATAGCTGCCGCACCCTGTATTACTTAATTCATAATTGGAAATAAAGTTAACGAATTCAAAAAAACACATTAAAAACATTATAAAAGGCTTAAAATAAACAACAAATTTAAAAATTAAATATTTTCATTTTAATGAAAGTACGTAAACTAATAATTTTCATGGTATATATAACTTTCATCGAAAATTTTTTCACCAAAATGACTTTCACCGAAATTTCTTTTACCGAAATGAATTTCATCGAATTTTTTTTCATCGAAAAATACTTTCACCGAAAATTTTTTTACCGAATTTTTTTTCACCTAATTTTTTTTTATTCTTTCGCCGAAATGAAATCCATAAAAATAATTTATAAACATTAAAATTAAACCATTAATGGATAATACAATATATACCATAACGAATTTCATCGAAATAAATCAAAAATGGTTGTTAAATTTAATGCAACAATTATTATATATATATCCCGAAACCCTTACATATTACTACGTTAAATGAAAAATATTTTCACCGGAATGTATTTCTTTGAAATGCATAAAAAATAATTTATAGCAATAAAAATTAAAAAATTAATAGAAAACAAAAAGTAAGACTTAATAATTTATATTTGACACAATTCCAAACAAGTAATTTTTCTTATCGCAATTGTGAGACCAGCCTGAAACAATCCTCTTGATTCTGCTATTAATTCTTTCATTACTGGAATTAGAACTTGGCCCTGAAAATCCTGCATTGTACTGTGATATTCTGAGCTAATTGTAGCTTTGATGATCCTTAAGTGTATTGATTAACTTCCATATACTTGGATGGTGTGCTGCTAATGTTTCATTAAATCCTCTGTGCCAACCCTCGATTGAATTATTCGTTTTAGGAAGATCTTTGTTAATTGATTCAAATACATTCCACATTTCAATACTAAATAGTGGATCTCTTCTTCCCCCAGCTCTCAGAGGTCTTCCAATAAAAATATCTTCAAAATAATCCAACAAAGGAGTTACATCTTCTCCGAAAGCAACTTCATCGCAAAGAAATTCATAATATTCAATTACGTTATTCGATGGAACGAATGCTAATGCTGCAAGTAAGCGCAGATTTGAAGCAAAAATGTAATCCTCAGAATATCTTGAAGCCAACCCAATTGATTGGATTTTACGCCAAATACACTTGGTAAAGTGAAAGAAACAACCACGATGAGCTGCATTTGAGGAAATTTATACATCATGCAAAAATAAAGACAAATTGTACCTTCGATTCCTTCTATTCAACAAGTAAGAGAGGTCTACTAAAAAATCAAAATTAATATTTAAAACATTATAATTGAATTAATAAAAATATGACAAGGTCTTCTGTCAGTGTCATTGTTTGATTGACAATTTATTATATTACATGACTATGACATTCTAAATACATTTCAATACATAGAAGTGAAAATCGATTTTTCAAAGACGAGTTGAACCTTTGTGCAAAGATATGCAAATAATAGTTTATTTCGTGATTTTTGGGTAAATGTTCATCAAACTGCAGTACAGGAGCATTGGGTTGCAAAAAATTCATAGCTCTAATGTTTATGTTTGACTTCTATTGAAGCATGAAATTTTTCGTCAGACATCTAATTCTAAAACATATATTTATTCAATTTTTGATGACTGTTTTTGTATAAATAAGATTAGTGCAAGCTTTTTTTAAAATATAGATAGATAACCGATGTTGGATGATCTTTCGTTAGATTAAATTTTGAATATTTGGAATGATCTTTGCAAGTTTCCCGAGGAATATCTTGTAAAGGAATTTTTCGATATCACTAAAAGTGAAGAAAATTTTTGGATGATTGACCGAATCTGAGACATTCTAAAGTTAATTAAATTAATTAATTTTTATGTTTTTAGTAATTTTTTACTATGATTAAAATGAGTTTAATATGAGTATTTACCAATAAATAAGCAAAATCAATAGTTAATATTTAAATTAAAAATTCGTTATTGATATGAACTTTGATAAAGTCTCTATTGCTTAGCAGAGGAATAACTAGATTTTGTTAATAATGTTAACTATTAATTGTTAAAAAATGTTAAATGTTAAAAGAAATGTTGTTTGATTGAAAACTTGTAAAGCGAAAACTCCGCACAAATTTTCAAAAATATAAAGCTCTATTATCTTGTTAACTAAATATGCGTAAAATCATTCATCAACAAGCCGGGCAGTGAAGTAACCAAACTGGATCCAAATTTTCGGAAGTAATATCTGAAGAACACATATGAACATATTATGGAGATTCAGACCTTCTATTTGAGAAGATCAATGTATACTACAATGAAGAAACTGGGGGAAAAGCCATTCTAGACGACTTGACTCTCATTCATCATAGAGAACGAGAAACGGCTCACGTAAGGGCCAAATTAATGATTGGCCAAAAAACCTGAATCAAGAAGCTTTATTTGTTTATTTATTATCAAAAATTAAATATTTTATTATTCCTCTAAATCTATTTATTTATTTTTATTAATTCATGTTTTTCTATTTATTTAGATAAATATATTATTTCCACAAAATACAATAATATTCTCCAATATGTGTTTTGTGAAATAATCAGCAAGTGTTTATCAAATAATCACATTTACATTGTGTACTCAAGACTTTACGGTAAATACTTATTTTTGTTATTTCTAAAAGTTATTTGCTAAGGCAAAAATGTCCTTTGAATCAAAATTAATATTTAAAAAAATATAATTGAATTAATAAAAATAATAAGAACAACAAGAAAGAACAATTGTATTGAAGCTTTCGATCAAGGTTTTGAAGTTTATACAAGAAAATCTTTGAGATGTGTTTTTGAATATTGAAACCGATTATACATAACTGTTAAAAATACTTCTAAGTTAGATTTTAAAAAAAGAGCCAGCAAAGCCTTTTAGTAGTCAACACCCGAAGAAAACACACCCTTTTATAAACTTAAACTCTATGAATCCTCTTCTTAATACCTTCAAAAAGAGATACTGCATCCATTCAGTAAAGATATATATAATCGTGATCATCCAAGCTCTAACAATATGATTTAGAGGAGTAAACGATTGATTCAACTCAGCAAAAAAATCCCTTGACTTTGAATACAGTTCACAGTAAACCATAAAACATGTATCACCTGTAGGTAAAATAATATCTACCACCATTTTGTTTACCCCGTATCAATTTAGAGAATTCCATTCATAACATTTAACGAGGATAGTTGATAACTGTAAATGAATAAATGTTTAATCTATTATATTTTATTCTATTCATTTAATTTATTATAATATTCAACCCTTAGTTGACAGTCGGTATATAACACTACCATAAATAATTTGTGCTGTATTGTTCACCTAATAATTTGATTCCTTTTTTCAATACTTAGCTTTATTTTTAAATGTTCAAAAGAAATATATAAATAATACTCGACTGTGAGTGTTGACTAATCCATGTTTTGAGTAGATGATTTGTCTCTCCAATGCACATGTTTTGCTCCAATGACAAAGAAATTTGTACCCAAGATTGGCTTTCTGTGAATTGTTCGTGTGGTATTTCACTGTAAGGTAATTTATTACTTTGAATGTTAGGAACCCTATATTTTTATAAAAAACTATTTTAAGTCTTCTGAAACCTTCTGATTAAGGAAGTATTATAATTTTATCGCGTGCCCCTTATCCTCCGTCTTGGTTTTCTAAGAGTGGATTTTATCTAGCATTAATTTAATATTTTTGTTTCTAAAATTAAAAACTGATAATTTATTCTTACAAGCACGGTCAATATAATTTAGTTGAGTAAACGAATCAAACTGAATCAACTCAACGACGAAATCCCTTGATCTTAAATACAGTTAACAGTATATCATAAAACATGTACCAAATTGTAGGTTTCATTTATTTATTCAATTATCTTGATGCATATAAACTGTAATGTAATATACCTTGCAACTTGGGTCTTACTGCAAATCTTTAACAAAGTTTCTTAAAGTTAGCGATTATAAAGGTATTTACTCTGTTAATCTGGAGGTAGACTGAGGAACTAAAAATGGACCCCAAAAATGTATTTAAGAGGTTATTAATGGTGACTTTTGCGTCTTTCAATATAAACTAAGATCGAGAATTAATATCTAAACATATTGCAACTGGTAAAAATTTGTTCTTTTATACTTATTATATGGGTTTAAAGGTGAAATAGTTTCGCTGGCTGTACTTCAAGAAACTTAAGCAAGTTCAAATGGCATAATAATTTTAATAAATATATAGGTAAGTGTTTCTTAGTCCAATACTTTTATATGTTTTCAAAAAATAAGAAATATTTCTGCAACAAAACTTATAAATCGTTAAAATAATTTTTACAAAATTATAAATACTCCTTCTGTTCCAAATTAATCTTAACATATTTCCTTAACTTTTATTTCAAAATACTGTATAAATTCCAATTTAGAGGAATGTTCTTGATCTTTTTGATCTTCTGGTCTTTTATTTTATCATCATAGTTTGTCTTTTTCTCCAATAATTTATTCTCATTGATGAAGAATCAACAAAAATTTCACCTGTTTAAAGTAGATCAGAAGTATTTCTCCCTTTCTTTCGAAATCGAAACTATTGACCCCTTGTACTTTGGCAAAATTTAATTTAAGGATTCATGCTTAAGCTTAGGGTTTCTGATGGACGTAGTAATGAGAAAATAAATAAAAATTACACTTCTTCAACAGACACTTAATAAATTGCAAATAAATTCTCTGTAACCATTTTCGATTTGTACTCTCTGACTCATAACATGAAACTAACAAGAAAAAGACTAATCTGCAGAAAAGACCATCTAGAAAGATTTTCGTAGGTCCAGACGTCCTAGATATTTATCAATCCAAGAAAATTAATAAAACTTAATCTTTACCATAAACAGAGATAATCCGAATTATTTGTCCCAAAAGTAAACCATATTTCGGAACAGAGGGAGTAAGTTATGTTCATATATTATTTTTATAAGAATATTTAAAATTCATATTTAGAAAAAAGAATGGATCCACACAAAATTCTTGATTGTTTTTTCTTCCTTAATTATCAAATTCAATTCTTTTCCATTAATTCCAATTCACAGATTTCCAATTTAATTTACGATATCAAATTCAGGAATATGTTTCAAATTCTTTTACTTACAGAAGAGACATTAACCCTTTCTATTCTGGACTCAGTATTATCATTTTTGTATTTAGGGAAATGTTATTTAAAATGATATTTGTTCCAGTTAGGACCGAACAATATTAAGGGAAAAAATTTTGTTTGGATGACTTTGGGACATGCAGAAATCTTGAAGAATAGTCCTTTTAATTTTTCGAACACCAATATACTTATTATCAGTAGGTCGTTGGTTCGGTGGAACGAAACTATGGAAAGTCAAATCATTGAACTCACAAAATCAGTTGGCTATGTAAGAACCTTTATCTGTTGATTAAAAAAACTTTATTACTGTTAGGAATTTTTTATGAAATGTTTTTTTTAAATTTTTGAAATAATAATTGAATTCAAAGTATCTTTTTAAAATCAAGAACTAAATAAAGTTATATTAACTATGATAAAATTTCATAAATGTAAATTTAAAAAAATGAAATTATTTAATTGTCAGAAATTACAAAAAGTCAAATGGATTATTAATATTATATTTATTTTTATCATACCGGTTTGAGGTTTATGAAATAAATAGTTCCTCCAAAGTAAAAAAAAATAAATGAATTTAATTTCGATTAAATTTGTTTAAATAAAATATTTTAGACATTTTTTTTGTAGAGAAATAAAATATGAAAAACGGATGTCGGCTTCTGATATTGATAGCGTGGAAGATGTTCTAAAAACATCTAACAATTACAAAAAATAAAAAAAATATTCTTTGCGCTTCGAGTAATCATGGAAATAGTTTACTTTCGAGAAAATAATTATCTTTTTATAGTATAATAAAGCTTTGTTAATTTATAAAGTTAATAATTTTTACGAAAAAAATAATTTCTACAAAGAGAAAAAAATTATTAGTAATTGATAAAAATCTCAATTTAAACGGAAAACCCTATATTACAAAAATATTTGAAAATATCAGCTTTAATAGTTTATGCTTTATTTGTTCAATTATTAGTAAAAAATATTATAAAATGTTATTCCTAAAAAATTAAAATTATAAAAATTGTTATTTAATTTAATTTTATTCGATGGTAAAAATAACTTAAAATATTCAATATTGACGCTGCTTTACTTTTCATTTTTGAATACTATTTTAACGGGTTATAGTGTCTGATGATTCTGTTATAGTGATTCTGACGATTCAAGCCTGAAAATTAATATTGGTGTAGTGTTAATGTACCGAAAAGACAAGTTATTTAGTAGGACGAGTTAAGTACCTCAAAGGAGACTTGGACATTCTGCTCTTCTGTGGCACCTTCAGGTCAAGTTTTGTTCCCTTTTAGCCATATTGGCCAACTTTTCAAATTCAATTTCAAATCGAAGCCCCTGTATGTAACTTGCTAAAACAGTTGCACTTTTCACAGCTCCTACAACGGTCATCTGACTGGACTGTAAAGTAATGGCTAATTCTTCGCAAGGAAAAAATATACTTTCGGCAAAGTGGAAGTACAAACATGTGTTCATTCCCTTCATTTCTTTCGCAATTCCGCGAGTTTTGCATCTTATCTCCCATCGATTTCTTTTATCATCTGCAATGACAACAATAGTCTTTAGCACAGCTTCATTATTTTTTAGGACAGAGGTAACAGCTCTTCCATTAACACACCATCTTGTTGGAAATAATTGTCTCAATTTACTGAGTCGATAGTGGTCATCAGACGCCTTTTCTAAGTCGTTACCAATGCGCTCATAGAATGACTGGCGTTTGACTGATTCTTTGATCAAATTCACAGTCTCACGAACAAGTGGCAGAGATTTTTCGATAGACTTTATCTGTCGAACAGTTTTTTGCAAAGCAAGATCAAGGCGATGATTGACGCAATGCACGAATATCGCTTTAGGTTGTCGGCTTTTAATAATCGCTTGCACTCCGTGATTGATTCCAGCCATATTTGCTCCCCTATCACAGCCCAGTGCTCTCAAATCTTCCATAGACAATCCAAATGGAGTCATTGTGTCAATAAAACAAGTTGACAGAGTGTCGCTAGTAGTATTGAAGGGCAATAAAATTCCACAAATGTTTTATGAATTACAAAATTATCACCAACATGTCGGACAGATATTGACAACTGTTCTTTTCCGTCAAATCTGTTTTGCCGTCCGATATCAAGCTGAACCATTTGCATTGTCGAATTTCATTTCCTAATTGACGCTGATTTCGTGCGCATTTTGGCATGTGCCTGACATCCAGTTGTTTTTCCTTTCAATCCATTGTTCAAGTGTTGGTATGTACGCCGTGTGCATCTTGAGCAGTTGCATAAAATTGCCATCGTCGTGCAAATGACCTCGCACAGGAATTCCTTATCATGTTAAAAGCGTAGAGAGGTAAAAATTGCATGTAGAGCGATTCTGGCATCATCTTGATTTTTACGACATTCTGCGTTGAGTTGTTCCATTATAGATGTCTTAGTTGCTTCCTTGTGCTGTCCGCAGCTTTCATGCTCAGCAAACATTTGCGTGGCTTTCTTCCAATTGCTGAAGCCATCATGTAGGAATACAAGCTTCTTGTGTTTTGAAAAGTTAACAAATGTTTATTTTCTGCTTGAACACAAAAATAGCATCTCATTGTATCCGCGCTTGGGTCATAAACCAGCCACTTCCAAGTGTCGAACCAGGACGATTGTGCAGATCGCCATTCCAATTGTCATTCCAATGTAAATCTACTGTCTATGAATGTCGAAATGGATTTTCGAATTTGAGTTTCAGAAAGAAGATGACGAGATAATTAACAATAACAATATATATTATAAATAATAATTTAAATTACAAACAACGAGAACCACAAAGATTTGACTTATATCTGAAATTGATGTTTATTCAAGTATTATAACGTATATGGGATAAGACATGCAGAGAAGTCCTTCTGAAACAGAATTCTGAGATAAGTCAAAGATAAGTTATTTAAGTATAGGACAACGCAACTCTATCCGAACAAAGAGGAAGGTTAAATTTAATTCTCATTAAATTATTCGAAGAATTTTTTAGCTCTTAAATTATGGTTTAATTATTAAATATTAGAATATAACAGTTTAGAATATAACAATATAACAGTTTTTACTAACAATATGGTATTATAAGTAGAACTTTCAACGAACTTAAAGTTAAAATGATTAAAATAAAATTATGGAACATCTTCTCCATGTAAGGTGGACTACGAGTCCTTCGGACTTTTTGTGAATTCAAAATAAAGAATGAATATGCATTGTTTACCCCGGACTCAGAAAAATATTATAATATATTTCATTTCATGTCTATAATTAATTTAGATAAAAATTATTTATTTTATTGTCATATTGAGTAGTGTTAGCGCATATTGTATTTAATATTGTTTAAAAGAAGTAGCTTGACTGGGGTTATAAGACATGTGAAGTCAAATATACGAGAGAATTATGTTTGCAAATCTGAAAAAAGGATCATTTTCTGGCGGATAAAATTTGTTTGAAACTTTTATTCTTCTTATTCTCCTTAATCTAAATTCTATTCAAAATTTTCCTCATATAAGAATCAAAAAACATAAAATATAATGAAGGTTAAGGTAAGGTTGAAAAATTCCTACAGGGATGCAACTTATCTATGATAATTTATGATTTGTTGGGTTAGAAATGCTTAATTCATTAAAAAATTTAATTTTTACAAATTTTTAGAGTACGACCAATAGTTTGTTAAACATTTTAGCAGTTTCAAGTATGTTTCAAGAGAAAACTGGAGAAAGTGCAGGCTTACCTTTCCAAACAAACGATTACTTAGAGTTTCTAAAACTTGTAAGTTAAAGGATCTGGAGAAAATTTTATTTATATTTCCTTAATTTAAGAATTATAAAGAGCAACTTTCATATCAAATTTGGAGTTCAATTGAATTACAACCTAAAATATCATTAGCACTGTCAGTGAATGCAAATCTCCAAGTTTCCTACCAGTCGAATTCAGTTAACCTCACAATTTTGTCAATGAAAAAAGTTAAATTCACAAATTTCAACAATCAAACAATCAGAATTTGCACTATTGAAGTTCAATTTAATTAATTAATTAATTACATTTGTCTAAATAAAAATAATTTTAATTAGAAATAGTCAACAATATTTTCATACATTTTCATTTTCTCAACCTTTTCTGTTTTGCTATGTCAAAAGTAAAATATTTTACAAACAAATGATTAAATCTCTGTTACTAGAAATGGAACAAAAGTCAAAATAAATATCTGAAATCCCATTAGATTATTGCCAATAAATCTTACACGAACAGATGATATGTGTACGTAGGCAGGTCCAAAAGTTTCCGGTCTGACTAACTTGTGATTATAATGAATGGCTCCTACTTTGCTTATAGTATATTTAAACATTTGTTTTTATTTGTATGCAAACAAGAATTTATTTTTATTAGTCTCATTATGGAACTACTTTTATATTTTCTTTCTTTTTTTAGAGGTTTAATTTGAGTATTGAGCTGCATTTAAAATTTTTAATGGAAAATGTCATTTATAAACGGTAATCAAACATAAATTTGATATAGTGTAAGGCGAGTTTTACTTATCATATTCAACCGTCAAGAAGTTGACTAAATTATTTAAATCCTCGTTCAGTTCACCCTAATGGAAGAAATTATTCCAGACACTATCACTCTGGCGGCTGGCTACGTTCCGACCGATCGACTTTTGAAGAAGAAAGAAATTATTTTCCAAAATATTTTAATTCATTTTAAATACATAATCTATGATTAAATAAATCTTTAAGTTACATTCAACTATTAAAATATTTTCAATCACTTTTAAATAGACTTAAAATATTTTGATTAAAATATTATTATACATTTATTAATTAAAATATATTAATTTAAGTTTAAAGTTGTTACTTACATTTCAAAATTATCCGAATAATCCGACGGTTTAAAACATTTAAAATATCAATTTTCCATCTGGGTGGGAGAAACACCATCCCAAAACAACATACCAAACACAACATACAATAAACACCATTCGAAAATATTTCTCACAAAAGATCAATTGATAAAATTATAAAATAAAGTTTGCCTTTGGAGTAAAAATAGAGAAAAAAACAGTTTTTCATCAAATTTTAAATCTGATTTAGGAGAATGTACAAAGATTACAAATACATTATCCGAATTCTGAAAGATTTTAAGGGTGATAAAAAATGTTTCCAAAAACGCAATTAGAGGCAATAAAAGCGTTTCTATCCTCAGGAAGGAAAGGTCTACTTACCTAAAGGTTTTGTAAAGCCTGAAGCGAATAGTATTTCCTGGGGTCCCTTGTTCCGAATACTCGAAATATTTAAAATCCAAAGTTAATAATCAACAATTTTAAAAATATTTTAAAATATCAAATGCCCCCTCAAACATTTTAATATTTAAATTCAAAAAAATCATAATTTTATTGTATTGATAATATTAAATTCTCTTAATTAGTCAAAGAAGTAACATTAAATTAAATTAAAATTTTGAAACGATAATTTTTAATAACCTTAATTGTGAGAGTATATTGTAAAATAAGTAAAACTACTTTGTTGATTATTATACTATAATTTTAATTTTAATTTTGAGTAAAATAATAAAAGCTAAGTTTATTAATTAAGATTTACCGGATGTTTTTAATATTTTTAATAAATTAATAAAATTTTATAAATATAAACATTATACTAATATTACTTTGACAAAATTGCAATTAAACGTAATGAAATTATATTATGTTTAATAAATGTAAAGAAAAATTATTCAAAAACATTATTAACAAATTAATTCATTTTTTTTCACAATTTAAAAAAATATTTGAAAATTTTAATTAATGAAAAATAATGAAAGATATAAATAATGTTAAAAAAATGCAAATTAAAATTAATATTAAATTATATTTATAGAAATAATTTGAATTTTTTTTAATACTATTTATTATATGCAAATAACAAAATATTTATTTGTTGCAAATAATTATAATAATATTTTTCACCAGAAATACTACTATTAATAATAAATAAAATAATAAATAATTTAATATAATATATTAAACTGGTAAAAATATTTTAAAAAATTGAGATACATATTGTTTTACTGAATTATTTTTTAAACAATAAAATAATTGATAATAAATAGAAAAATATTATATTTTTGAACTTAAAGATTAATAACAGATCATTTTTATTATGAACTATTTTAATTTTATTAGACGATGAAAACAATAAATATTTTACAAAAACTGTGGTATAAAAGTTACTGCATTTATATGAATTCCTCAATACATAGAGTAGATAAAACTTTAGGATTGCATATAGTCTACCCCCGGAAAGACAAAAGTTAAAAAACAACCATGGAAAACAGTCCATGGAAAAATACAAATGAAGTTACACCTCCTAATTTAAAATTATGTTATTATCTCTTGAAAAATAAAAATTTCAAAAAATGTTTTATGATTAGATCTGATGTGTTTATATTGCAAAGGAACTTTCATTCTGAAGCCATCTAAAGATAACTCAAGGGGTTTAACGGGTGGAACATGAATTATAATTATGAATATTACCATACTCCATTTTCTGTAGAATATGAATCATATTTTCTGGGTTTTATATACAATTTCAAAAATGCTTAAAGGTAAGGGTTCCTCTTTAAAATAAAATGGTTTTGATAGTCTGGGTTGTGTAAAGATAATCATGGCGACAAATCGACCTGATGTATGAGATCCAGCTTTACTTCGACCAGGAAGACTTGATCGTAAAATAGAAATCGGTCTTCCAAACAGAGTTGCTAGAGCAGATATTCTCAAAATTCATAGTGACAAAATAGCGAAACACGGAGAGATTGATTGGGATGTGATAGTGAGTTTATCTGAAGGATTCAACGGAGCCGATTTACGAAATGTATGTACAGAAGCAGGAATGTTTGCGATTAGAAGTGAAAGAGCGTATGTGATAAACGAAGATGTTGTAAAAGCAGTAAGAAAAGTCACAGACGCCAAAAAATTAGAAGGAAAATTAGAATACACAAAAGTTTAATGTTTTATATTTTAATAATTTTATATTTTAATGTTTTAATAATTTTTATTTATGAATTCCTGAAACTGGCAACAATGTTCGGTCAAATCGGCAATTCTCCGCTCCAATGGCCAAGAAATTAAATCAAAGTGAAAAAATCAGAATATGCAATGATATACAGTCAGGTTTGTATAAGGATTCGTTTAAGTGCCCGAGGTATGTTAAATTTTCCACAACAACCTTAATGAAAATAAATGCTTCCAATTTATTTTAAAAATTCATTCACTCTGGTTAGCATTTTTATGTGGTCTAGACTAGCGATTCCCAAACGCCGGTCCGCAGTAGAATTCTACCGGTCCGTGTAAAAATGTTTTGACAATTTGAACTTTAAATCAAAATATAAAGTTGGCAAAATTATATCTGAAGACAAGAATTCAGTTCAAAATAGAAAAATCATTTCAAAATAATAAATCTGACGTAAAAAAGAATAGTTTCAAATAGGTTTCATGACGGCTATTAAAACCAAATATCGAAATCGACTTCAAGTAAATGCTGCTCTGTGTCTATCTAGAACATCTTTACTGCTGCGCCTTGAGAAGATTTTCAAAAAAAACCTTCAGTAGATTTAACATTGAATCGATCTGATTGTATTGTGTTGTATTTTGTATCCTACTGTAATGTTTAAATAAAATTTATGTATATATAATAACTATATAATATGCATCAAGTAATATATTAAATATATGCTGACCGGTCAGCAAAGAAATTAATATAATTTTACAAGGTCCGCGATCCAGAAAAGGTTGGGAATCGCTAGTCTAGACTTCATATAAACTATTTTTGGGACGGGATTGTTTTATAAACATTTAAAGAAAATCCATTTCCAGGCAATTATTTAAAGTAAAAGATAGTGACTGTCCTTCATAGATATCATTCTATGAATTACATTTATTTAAGGGTTAGATTATCTGGTTATTTTTTTTATTTTAGACATAATTTTAAACATTTTACATTTGATATTCAAAGATAAATTTATTACTATTTTTTTCTTTTATACTTGTATTAAAGATTTATAAATAATTTAAAAATATTTTCACTAGAATCGTCCATTTGTAACAAGAATTAAAGCGAATGGAACTTTCGACATAGAGAACATGTCGGGATTCATCATTAAAATTGTGTCTTATTTATCAAAACGATTGCAATTCAGGTGAACAAAGTTTCCTAAAAGAAGAATATAATCAATTTTTAATTTCGATATTAAGGCCTTTGGTTTACATTCCTGCGGACAACACCTATGGGGGCCCTATCGCCAATCAGCAGTACTTCTCAGGATGCGTCGGAGATGTTCAACAAAAAGTGAAATTGACAAAATTTAGTTGTATTAATATGACCTGTAATTATAATAATCATAATACAAATTATGATTATTATATAAAATAAAATGAAACTCTTTGGTTTACAATTCAATTTTCTTCTTTTCCAATTCCTTCTTATCTTAAGTCTCTGAAGTAAGGTCGATAGGATTCCGGTAATATATACAAATAAAAAATGGTTGTACTTTTGTAAAATTAAAAGATAAGAATTACTGGAACATAGTACATTACAGTGGTTCTCAACCGGTATACCGTAGATATATGAAAGGAGTACTTCAGGCTCCGTAGAATAAATAATTAATTTTTAATCATTTTAAATTTTAAAATAACCTATTTTAATAATTTACAGAGATCAACCTGTCCTAATTTCTTGTGAAATTTTCAATTTCAACTAAATAAAATCAAGGGTTATATTCAAATTTAAAAAATCTAATATGTAATTTTTAAACTGAAAAAATAATATTAAAGTTGGATAAGTAATTTAAAAAAACGAATAATGTTTTTTAGAATTAATATTTGACCATGGATACTGTTATCCATTTAAAATAAAATGACGAATTCCGATTATATGATTTATTAACTATAACACAATATCAATAATCTAGACTATTTAATGGGGAAAATAGTGATGTTATAATGACTCACATTTTCAAAGCCTTTTCATTGGTTTACAATCTCAAAGACACACATACTATCAACATACATTCAACATCAGACAAGTAACCCATATTATTGTATCATCACAACTGACTTTATACAATCAATTTCATCAGCAATCACTCAATCATTATTACGTAATTAATCTTAGTTACTTCTGTTAGTAACAAACAATATTGATTACATTACTATTCCTACTCACAGATACATATCTGCTTCTGAAGAAATCACGACACGCAATAAGATAGACGACAATCTAATAGTGCGACCCGACGCAAATCTTTCATAAAAGTAAAAGAAATGATTCTACAACAATAAAAATTCTGTGTTACCAAGAAAATTATTTAAACATGGGATTCCAATGTCGAACAGAAGAGATTTTTCAAAAACTGAAATGCATTTTTGCAGGGAAACCATATCAAATGAAGCAATTAATGCTAGCAAATCGATGGGACATTTATCTACAAAATATTCTGAATTATCTTAACGACCAGCCCAATATTTCAAAAATTAATTAAGTACACTAAAAAACAAAACTAACGTGACTAGCTTTTAAGTGACAAAACTTATAACCAAAGAAGTGGAGCCTCACACAACTGAAGAGACCTTGATGCTTCCTCCTTCCTCAGTAATTGTAACAACAACTTTTAGTTCTGTAGGAGAACAATAAATAAATTATTAATAAAAAAATTTTTTTATAAAAACAACCACGTTTTTCAAGCATTACCAATGCACTAAAAAGAGGAAAATAATTTTTTTCTAGACATGTGAGAAATTTTATACCTAA
>MQRK01253443.1:902-13151 GCA_001938485.1 Girardia tigrina
GTAAAATATGGAATTAAATAATTCAAATTCAATAAAAAACTTATTATTTTATAAAATTTGAAAAACAATCAATAAAATAATTTTGATTAAAATATTTATTTTTATTTACAATGTACACCATAATAAGAAAATAATATTTTTGTTGTGTTTTTAAATGCATGCAATTACTATCTTTTTGTAAAGAGAAGCTCGCACTATGCATTTTTTTCTTTTTCACTAATAAAAATTGTTTTATGAGGATATATATAGGAAGTTAAAATATTTAAAATATAAAAATTTATATAAACAAATAAACGCCATTTAAAAATATATTTCGACGGTTTCACCGTCATCATCAGATCACTGATTATGTTCTTTTTTATTGCTTTTATAAAAGAAACGAGTGATTATGCAATAACTTACGGAAGTCTAATCGAAAACTATTAACAAATTAGTTGAGAGAGCTGTTTGTGTAAAATAAGATGATTTTTTCGATTTGTAAAAACTATATTATTAAAACAAATTAGATGATCCAATTAATTACACCCCCCCATGATCGCCAGATCAAATCACATAAACGTCCAGATACTGAGGGGGTTTCCGTTCCCGCACCGGTCGTTCAGTGGAATCTGTAGCTACCTCTTGCGTTATCGGTCCACTCATTTCGTCTGAGTTTGTTCGCATATTGCGTAACGCAAAATGGGGGTAGGGGTCAAAGATTTTGTTACGTTTTGTTACAGGGAGGGGGGGGCGAGATTTTGTTACATAAATTTTAAATCATTTTCATGCCACTTGGAATATTTTTAGATAAGTGTCATATTTAGGATGGTTACACCTAAATTTTTTCTGTCAATTCAATACCAAATAAAAAGTCACCTAATTTAAAGTTATTCGAAAATCTTTTGAAATTTATTCTACTACTATATATAAAATATTTATTTCTTTAATATTGTTTCGTCTTTTCAATATTATTATATAAATGTATTATATTCATTTCATTTTAAATTGAGACTTTTTCAATTGAGATTTTTATTTTGATTTGAGTTTTTTACTTTTATTAACGATTTTTGATTTAATTCGGAGATTTTCGATTTTGATTTTGATTTTCTATTTAGATTTGAAAATTTTGATTTAAATTCTGATTTTTTTGAAATCATTTTAATATTTTTTATGATGATAATTTTGTCAATTTTATCGTTTTTGTGTATATTTGTAAATTCTATTTTTATTTTACAGTGAAAATATACAAATATTGCTATTGATATATTCTTTATTCATGTGTACCCCATACAATCTCACAATAACGAATATCGTCTAAATGATAATTGCTGAATTAAAATATATCGTATATGTTTTTATGTTTACACATTTTAATTTATATTTTATTAGTTTTACGTTTTCTACCGTAATATTTGTGTCTGATGTCGAATGATTTATTTTTATAGCTAAAATCAATTGATAAATAATTTTTTATAAATAAATTAGACGTGCTGATACGCAAAATGAAAAATTACAAAACAGACTTAGGTTGATTAAAATTATTTTTCAAATTTAAAAAGTTTCAGTTATATCTATATCAAAAAACCATGACTAATATTGTATTTATGCTGGGTATATATGGGTATTGAAATTACTTATTACTTCTGCAATATAATATACGGGTAATAAAAATCTGTTTTCATTACTATTATTATTTATTTATTTAAAAAATAGAAATAAAACTTGAAAAATATCTTTAAAAATTAAATATAATTTTGATTTAAAAATAATGAAAATATATGTAAGTAAATATATTTAAAATATTGAAATAAACATGCATAATTATATAAAAGTTAAGTTACCAGATCATAACTGGATTGTTGCTGAAAACCATAAATTGATCCCTTCAGTGTACGCAGCACTCATGTCGGAATCTGAAGGATATGGTGATAGAAAATGTATTCAATATTCAGGACCAACATATATTGCAACAAGGTCTGGTAAACATTCAAAGTCTACTGCCTACTCATATGCGCGAGATTTTGAAAGACTTTATGAAATTGATAGCTTCAAACCTTTTTTTGTTTAATTTGGAAGGGGACTGTAAGCCTATAGTAATTTTATTGGTTGACGGTGGTCCCGATGAGAATCCAAGATACCATAAAATCATTGAAATTGGAATCCATCATTTTATAAAACGAAATTTAGATGCCTTGTTTATAGCAACAAATGCACCCCATAGATCTGCCTTTAATCTTGTAGAGAGACGCATGGCACCACTGTCAAGACAATTATCTGGTTTGGTTTTACCTTTTGATCATTTTGGATCTCATTTAGATAATCGTGACAGAACAACAGATTTAGCTTTGGAATATGAAAATTTTAAGTTTGTAGGTGAGATTTTAAGTGTAGTTTTTGGAAAAGTTGTTATTGAAGGATTTGACACATTTGCTGAATTTATTGAAGAAGAATATTCAAAGATCAAAAGATCAAACATTATTAAAAAATCTCCTGGTTTGATTTCTAATCATCTTAGGTCTACTCAGTACATGAATCAAATTGTAAAAAGCAAAATATATATGGTTACAATGAAAGGAACGGAACAGCTTTTGCTAAACAACTCAATAGTGAATGGACCACCATCTACAACGATAGGGGATTGAATTGTGAAACAAGTTTGGAATGTCTCAAATAATCACCAATCTCGAAAATCAGATATGATTTCTGTCAGTTCTTACAAATGGGTTAGTGAAAATTCAAAATCTCCATTTCAGATCTAGAAGAACTATATATTTTCGCCCATTAGATGACGTTCGTAACCTACCTGATGTCTTCTTATTGCCCCTAATCGAGAGTAATTCGTATCCGTCTTACTGACATCACATGAAAGCGATATCTTACAGCAGTGACCAACAGAACAATTCAAAGTGTTGAGAACGAAAGCAACTGTTTCGGTAGCTAGTGATGTGTTACATAATATGATACAAACACAATGATACCTTATCTATAAAGGTTAAAACCTCTGTTTCTTTCAACTCATACAAACTTCTGCTAATACCACTTCACCTACTTGATAATTCGGATTTTACAACTTTTTCTTGAAAAGATGGAGTTTTATGGTATCCTCCTGTAAAATTAGCAAGATATGTTGTACCCTTCTACAACCTTCAGAGGTTCACACCATAGGAGACCTTCACGGTCAATATCATGTCTCCGGGCACCCATTTGATTACCATCCTAGAGATAATGACGGAGTCTCCATTATATCCTTTCGTCTGCACCTCACCTGGAGCCAGTATGACATCATTAGCGATACTGTTGTTAATTGATAATCTACCATACTAGAGACAGTGATAAACCGACCGATTTAAAAACCGAACCGCTTTCCGATACTAGTGCTCTGACGATCGCACCGCCGATCTTTTTCACTAAAGGCTTGCTTGAGCTAATTGACTTTAGGTTCAAGCGTATGGGAATCAAGGCGCAGCACAGCCTATATCAACATCTGCTCAGACTCTGAGCAGATATAGATGTTGATCATCAGAGCCATTCCGGTAAATCAGCTGCAAGCCATAGCACCTCACCTTACTGAGATAGTGCAACATTTGGAAGTGTACAATCAATTCCGAAAACGCATTATGATGTCTCACAAACCGACATTTGATGTCGTCTTTGAAAATTATTTCAAGGCGCAGCAAATCAGTCTCACCAAGTCATCCCAGTTTCTCCAACGGGTCATTATTGACTTGGAAACGATCCAACACGGGGTATCAACCAGGATCAGAATAAAGCAATTTTGAAGAAATCGTTCATCCAATCACTCCCGTCGATGCACAAGGCTAATCTTGGAGCCATTAGTACTACCGATCTAAAAGAACTGACAGAACTCTCCTACAAAATTTCTGAAACCATGCTGACAAGCTCAGACACATGCTTACAAGTCGCTACATGGGTAGTCGAAAGCACCAGTCCCAGGTTGGCTGGACACAAAAAGATACAAAAATTGCCGCACTGACCGCTCAGGTAGCTCAAATGTCCCCAATCATGACCGAGCTAACAGCAACTGTGGGATCACTAACGACAGGACTCAACAATCAGTAGCACAGACTTTCCAGCAGTCGTTCTAACGGCAGAAATAGTTTAAAAACCCGTCAACAACCACTCTGCTATTACCATAAAAAGTTCTGTACAAAGGCCAGAAAGTGCTAACCTGACTGTGAATGGAAGGACGAACGTACGATATTGAAGATGACAAACATCTGCATTCTGCAATCAAAATATGGCGATCAGACAAAATCATGCGCTCCCGGCTGCAAATACAAGCCGGCAAGAAACAAACTGCGCCTGCCGTTCAAGCAGCAGTCACAGGAGGCGACAATACCTGCTGCGGTTTATTTACTTTTGATGGTAACTGTTAGGTTGGGAATTATCTTCCATTCTAAATCAAAACAAATTAAAAACTTGCAAAAATTTATTAATCTACAACAGTTTAAATTTGTTATTTAAACAAATTTACTTTTTTTATTTTCTTTTTTTATTTCTATTTTCTATTATTTTTTTAATTTCGATTATAATTCGAAATTTTTAAAAATCAAAATTCTTATTTCTAAAAATTAAAAAATTAACAACAACACTCTCTTACATTAACCTAAGTAACAACATTATTGCACTGGCGTTATTTTTGGTGGACACTGGATCTGCGATATCCGTTCTGTCACGTCATTTTCAGCCGCACAATCCCCGCAGTTGCAATCAACTTACAGTCGCGAACGGATCCAAAGTTCTCACATTTGGCAACATTCAGCTTTCATTTTCTTTAAAAAAGCTCGATCGAATGTTTCATTGGACATTTTTAATGGCCAAAGTCACCCAACCAATATTAGGTGTCCATTTTTTGACCATTTCTGTATCCTTGTCGACTGCAGAAATCGAAAGCTACCCTTTAACGACCACCTTTCGGACAGTCCGAATATACCATCAATGCCCACTGGTATTCACATAATCAACGAATCCCCATAAAACATAACCGATTGCATCACATCAAAATTTTCAAACGTCCTTACCTGATCCATAGACCCACATCAGCCATTATGCTTATCATCGCACGTCATCGCAACATCCAATTGTGCT
Organism: Girardia tigrina; assembly: GCA_001938485.1. NCBI lineage: Eukaryota > Metazoa > Platyhelminthes > Tricladida > Dugesiidae > Girardia > Girardia tigrina. Next base: position 5,991 of record MQRK01253443.1, read on the forward strand.
ACAATTCGACAGCGTCGTAGAGAACTGGCACAGGATAAGTGAACTATGACTGAACAGGAGTTTAAAGAACTCGAAGAGGCCGGTGTTGTTCGCGCTCTTCGTCTCCATGAACCGCTCATCTACAAATTGTAACAAAAAAGGACGGAACCTTATATTCTGTAGCTAGTACAGGGGTGTCAACAGGGTTACGATACCTGATTCTTACTCCATGCTCCTAATCTCCGACATTTTACAGCATTTCATGGGATGCATGGTCTTCTCATCACTGGACCTAGCCAAGGCTTATCACTAGATACCAGTTGATGGGGAATCAATTCCAAAACAACCATTACCACGCTATTTGGTCTATTCGAATACCTTCGAATGTCATTCACAACGCTTCACAAACATTCCAGAGGTACATCGATATGGTCCTTCAAGGATTACCAAATTTTGCAGCATATGCGGACGACATTATCATTGCCTCTCCGAACACCATGCAATATCAACTTCCCCTGTCCGCGATCCTGGAAAGATTAAATTCTCACAATTTGCAAATCAAACTTCACAAACTTCTTACAAGTAAACGTCGAATTTCTTGGATATAATTTATCTAAAGATGGAATGACATCATTAGAGAGTAGAGTGAAAACCATTCGGAACTTTCCATACCAAGACACCATTACCTCAATGAGAAGCTTCCTGGGCATGGCTAATTATTGCAGAAGTTTTTTACCCAGCCTGTCTGACACGCTTGCTCCCTTCACAGTCCTCTCATCTGGGTTCAAGAAATCGAAGATCAACTGGAACATAGATGCCGAAGCAGAATTTGCAAAAGTCAAAGAGGACATTTTGTCGATTACGTCTTTCCATTTTCCCGACAAAACACTACCTTTGACTCTTACAACTGACGCGTCTAACACAGCCATTGGTGCCGTACTCATGCAAGTACGGGGATCTCATCCAGAGCCTATTGAGTTTTATTCCCACAAGCTCTCACCTGCTTAAACACAATATTCCACTTTCGATCGTGAATTACTGGCATTATATCTTGCAACACGTCACTTTGAACACTTTATGATCTCAAGACATACAACTGTCTACACTGGTCATAAGCCACTGCTCCAACTGATCTCAATGAAACACCATCACCAAGACAAGAACGTCAAATCAGAAACCTTTCCCAATTTAACCTGGAAATAAGACATATTAACGGAGCTGACAATATAATAGCTAATTGCCTCTCAAGAGCAGACATTTCCAGCTTCATTTCGAACCGCTTTATACCATGGAGATTTTAGAACAATAGTCCGCCAACAGAAAATAATCTCAGTCACTTCAGGGTTTCGCCTATTGCTTGTGAAAAAGTTTTTTTCGACACATCTTTCCGTGGGTGTCCACGCCCAATCATTGCCCAAGCATTTCAAGCGATCCACAACGTCTCCCATACAGTTTCAAAGGCCACGAATGAGATATTACGTGCAAAGGTCATATGGTCTTACATGCGCCGTGATGTAAAATTATGGTATCGGCCTTGTTTTGCATGAATTCAACAGACATACAAAACCAACGTGGTAACATTCCAAACAGGCAGCCGATTCGACACCATACATATGGATATCGTCAACCCGCTGCCAAATTCACATTGTTTATCCTACTTATTAACCATCATCGATCGGAATACCAGATGGCCAGAAGCGTTTCCAATAAGGTCGATCACCACAGACACTATTGTCAATCATCTGGTCAATCACTGGATCGCAAGATTTTGCATCTCAAAGAAGATCATCATAGATCAAGGTCGTCAATTCGAATCGGACCTATTTAATAACCTCACAAAACGATTGGTAATACAGAAGATCAGGACAAAGGCATTCCATCTGCAGAAAAATGGACTTGTTGAGCGTTTTCATAGAACGTTGAAGAATTCATTCCGCAGAATGACGCAAAATAAAGACTGTTACAAGTAATTGCCATATATCTTACTTGGCTGGCGAAACATCTCACATAGAGACACGGGACCTCACGAGCACAATTGCTCTTTGGTACCAACACGTCATTTGTTAACGAAATTTTCTTCAGTGAGGCTCCACAAAACAATTCACTCCTTCCAGTAGCTCGCAAACATTTCAAAGAAGAAGATAGGATCCAAAACCAGAGCGAAACCAGCAAAATCTTCGTACCCAAGGAACTAGCAGCAGCCTTATTCGTTTGGCCACAACGGGAGTCGCCAACATCACTTCAGAATCAATACACTGGACCACATCGACAGATCAAATTAATGAATGATAACAATACGGCCACAATCGAGTTTCAAGTCGTTCATCAACATTGCAGAGCTCAAACCATGCATCCACTTAGAAGACACGCTACTTGACGTCAAAATAACACCCCTAAATCGTCGCTTAGTCTCCTTCGCCCCATTGGTCCAGTAAAATGACTTCCACATTGCTGCCACCAAATTCTAGTCCTTCATCATACTCCGCATCTTTCGTTTGGGGCTGATGTAGTGACCAAAAAATTAACTTACAAATAGTTATAAAACATATAAAAACATATTAAAAATTTTATATTAATATCTATATAACCATAAAAATGGGAAAATCAAAGGCTGTAAAGACAAATTTTGTTTAAGTATTGCAACTGTGAAATAGTTATGATACATTTATTTGAATTCGTAAATAAACATTTTGTATTGTGGTTTCGTTTTTAAAAAAATGATAAATTATTGAAATATCGATCGATAATCTCATTTCTCTCGAGTGTTCTATTTCTATTGCCGGTTGTTTTGGAAATAAATTTTCTATGAACAATGAATCGATCGCTTCTCGATCATTTTGGGCTAGCGGCGGCCTCAATTTGAACATCAAAACGCCACCCGATTCCGGTAGATTTTTTGTGGTTTTAACACCTACGGATTCCTTCACACAGGTTCACAAGAACTCAACTATGACATATTTCACACTTAATATTAAATTTATCGCATAATAATTATTAATTAGATGAAAATTTTATGAAATTCGGATAGTTTTTAAAATCCCACACGGACGACCCGGACGAGCATAAAAACCCGGACGTGTCAGAGAAAATCAGGACGTATGACCACTCAAATTTAAGTCACATGAAACTTGAAATTACAATGAAAAATTCTCATCAAGAACTCTACAGAATAAATTTTGCTGAGAAAATACTGGCAAGAAAGGATTTTGCTCTATGGTTAAATATACATTTTATTAATGACTTTTCAAATGAAGTATTCGTAGATAAAACAAGTTTCAACTTTGTCAATCACAGGACCTATGCTGGATCAGAAAGAGGAACAAGATCAAACATTGTGTTTCTAACAGTTTGTGTTTGTTAAGTATAATTAATAGCCTCTATGATTGCAAGAGGAATGGCGTATTGTAAAACTATATTTGTAACTAATATTAATGATACCGTCTTCGAAACTTATTTGCAAGAGTTTTGTTATTACTTGAGAAAAAGAATGGGGATGGAAAGTGTGTCTATCCTTTTAGACAATGCAAAAATAATTAATCAGGAAGAATTTAGCGGATAATAACCAAGTATGGATTTTGATTTAAGTTTCTGACTTCATATTCTTATACGCTGAAACCTATTGATAATTATTTTTCAATAAATAAAGATATAAACTCGGGTGAGAATAATTTTGAAGGAAGTATTAAGCGAAGAGATCATGAACATAACAATTGACGATATTTATAATACATGATGCAAATATTACTAACTGCGTATCTAACATTGCATATAATCATTAAAATAGTTGTTTTTTAATTTATACTTTCTCGTGTAATTTATTTATTTTTGATTTTTTGAAAAATTTTTAAATTAATTTATCGCACATTTAGTTACAGATATCAATTGAAAGAAAAATGGTGGTGACCTGTGGATATAAAATGGAAAAGAAGCTTTAGAATACATCGGGCACAAATAACTCGTGAGAGTTGGTCGCGTTACGATTCTATTTAAGACTTAATTGAACCCAATAAATTAATTAAAGAAAATTAAATAGATAAAAGTAATTAAAATAAAAACATTAAATTAAATAATTAAATTAAAGTAAATTTAAATTAATAAAAGTAAAGTAATTTAATAAAAAAATTAAATTAAATGTAAACATTAAAAGTAATTAAATATATAAAATATATATAAGTATACATAAATATATGTTAGATCATCACGTTCATATGGTTTTGTGATGATTGACGTTAATTTGATCTTTTCCGTTTAATTTATTTACTCCGAAATTCTACTGGCTCTTCGTTCAAAATCTCATTATTTTCGCTTCGGTTTACACACTGTTAATAAATGAATTTTAAATATTTTGCAAATGATATATTTAAACAAAATCGGATTTTGTTCTTTGTTTGTGATTGGTATTTGTATTTCCATTTGAATGGACCGATCACATAGTTGAATTATGTGCGTGTGTTGAATTGGTGTGTGTGCCAGAGTGTGTTAAAATGAAAAATGTAATTTCATTGGGTGTGTTTAAATGTAAGTGGAGAATTCGTGCGTGTGCGTGTCATATGGGGGTAATAAAGAAATTTTATCACAATTCGTAAAAATAAATTTGTTTAATTGAGTCAATGGCAATAAATAAAGTTTTTGAAAAAATTTAATTCTCCTTTAATATATGAAAATAATGCTAATCAAAAATGATAAAAATTAGCAAAACAATGTTTAAAAAATAAAAAAAATTACGTCATTTTGCTGATTGCTCAATTTAATTAAAAAAATTCCATTTGAAAGAATGAATGTTGTTGAAAAAAGTAATGTTTTGGTCGTTGGAGCGAGCGGTATCGGATATGAATTGCTACAGAATCTCGTAATGTGGTGCTTCAAAATCATCACTGTGCTCGATTTAGACACAGTCGATCTGAGTGATTTAAAAAAGACAACTTTGTTTCGCAAAGAGCCTGTAGGAAAATCTAAAGCTTTGACCGCAAAAAAAGTGTCTTAAAGTTTAATCCCGATATGAATATCGAGGCGAAACACGACGATTTTAACTCTACTGCTTTGAGCCGAGTATTCAAACGAGACTCATTACAAGGGCACTTCAGTCACGATAACAACTTCATAAATCGACCGATTAAAATAAAAAATATTATTAATTTTAAAAGTGACGATCATAAAAATAATAATTCTAGTAAACCGAGAGATAATAAAAGATCATTTCAATCTGTTTTTAATGATAACACGCACAATCAGGCTCAAAAAGTCATAGATTTCAGCAACAAAATCGATATGGGCGTGCGAATATTCAGTTTGAAATTGAGTAGAGCTCATCAAGTTTCGATTTTGTTGAATAGAAAAGTCAATGGAATTATTTTTGAGGTAGTCGTTCAAATCGAGAATATCGAAAGAAATTCTCCAACGGGAATCGTACATTTCGATATTAAAGACGGCCATTTTGTCCAGAAATCGAATTTCTGCAATATGGACGAGATCGATGTCGATTTGAATGCGAATGTTATTTATCGATTTGTCGAACTGTTTAATTCGGCTGTGAAATTGTTTCAATGTTTAAAGATTTCGATAATCACCGATAAATAAATCAATATTTGGTCGATGAAATATACATCAAACAATGCTTAAAAGGATCAGATAGAATTGTCTTGCAGCACGTTAAACAACTCATCAATACCTCATTTTAGTCATGGGATTAGTTGTCTTTCTATTACTTCAGACAATCGATTTCCTGGACAATAAGGTCCGCACTTATCTACCGACTGACCTGACACAGCGAGTGTTAGATCTCCACAGTCACACGGAACCCGTGACCGCTATCTCAATTCGATACGACAACGAACTACATATGTGCTTTCTCATGAGCGATCATTGAAGCCACTGATCAAGTCGCCGGCCGTTCCCGTTCACGGCAAGTATTCAATCTCGGACATTTTGCAGTCTCAACTTGGACTAGTAAAAGAAGCGCTCGAATATCATTTTCCGTCGATTCCAATTGAACCTCTCGAGTTGAAAGTTGGTAAAGAAACCAAAAAACCCTCTGCTGAGACACAACAAAAGTAGTACATTTTCCAATCAAATAAATTGTGGAATAACTTTACGCAATAAATTTTAAAAAATATTTTAAACTTATGTTTCCAAACTCACACACATAAAAATAGTTTATATTACAAATAATATACATACTTAAAAAACTAAATATAACAGTTTTCATTGGTCGACGCAGCTTAACACGTTGACTGCCAAACGCATTTTTCATGTTTTGCCCAAGTCGCCAACGTGAATTTTTCATTATGCATCGCCGGTCACCGGTGACACCCACGGCAGCCAACGTGTTAATATATGATAGCATAGTTTCCGTGTCATCCGGCATAGTGAATTTTTCATGAATAAAACTTCTTTTTATTTCAAATAATGCAATCATAATTTATGTAATATATGCATATTAACCATCTCTCCAGTTCATTTTAGATCAAATATAATCCCGAGTTTGTATTTGGATTACATTTAACAAGTATACAAAAAAACATTTTTTAAAGCAATGCGCGTAAGCTAAACGTGGGTACTTTCAAACTACGATAAAAAATCAACAACTCAGGTAAAATATTTTATTTTTTCGTGAAAAAATTGCAAATACAATACGGTGCTAGTTATATAGATGCAACATGATAAAGGGATCCACGAGAAGCGTTGTATTCGAGAATTACAACTCCTGTGTTGAATGTTCCTACAGCTAACCTAGAAATTTGAGAACAGTTAAGGCTACAATGTCTTTATATCTTCGATTATAGTGATAAAAATTGGAAATTGTTTATCATAACGATTATTAAAATCAAGATGGTTTTTGAAACATTATTATTACAATTAGATTTGTCATTACGATAATTCTCAGCAACAAATTCCAGATTATTCATCCTTCTTGATTGATATTAAAAAAAACAATTTTTTATCCAAAACTATCAAAATTAAAAACAGCTTTTCATTAAATTTAAATATTAAAAATTTCATTAGTTAAAAATTTCCCTAACAAATATTACTTTAAAATAATAAAATTTAAAAAAAAATATTAAAAAAAAATTAAAAATTTTAATTAATGTTACTTTCCTTTTGTTTAAATTGAATTATTTTAAATTAAATTTTAGAACCACTTTTCCATTCTTTTTATTAGCTGGATTTATATATATATATATA
>MQRK01253450.1:5960-16055 GCA_001938485.1 Girardia tigrina
AAATAAATAGTTTTAACTAAGTTTTGAATTAATTAAATGTTCTTTCTTTACATAAAATAATTTTTAAATAAAATTAATATGTAAATAAAAATTAATACTAAAATTACAAAATTTGAACTGTAAAAATAAAATCTGAAAATAATGAAAAATTTGTTCGAATAATTGTTTATTAACAAAAAAATTATCAATTTAGAACGATGTCGAATGACGAGAGCTTTGCTGAGAGTTGTCCAAAAGACAATTCTGATTGTATTGAAAATAAAAGTTCGAAAACCCATGTTGGTGTTCTTAATAACAATGGAGTACCGACTACAAGAAGTTATTGCGGCTGTCTTTTCAAACTCAATTACAATACCTACAAAGGAGCCATTATCCTATTAAAGTTTGATTGATTATGAGATTAATGTTGCTGTCCAGTCAGACAAACGAGGGCGCCATTTAGAGAGTATATCAATATTTACTGATAATTCCTCCAACCTCTGTGGAATCGGAAAGAGTCTTCTCTTCTGCTGGATACCTATGCAATAAGATCCGTTCCAATTTAAATGATAACACTCTTTTCAAATTATCTTTTTTATGTTTAAATCATTCTCAATTATGATTATTGTGTCACAAATAAATGTTATTTATTATATTTTTTATTTAATTATAAATTTATTATTTTTCGCTTGAATTTTTTTATATTATTTGTTTGTTTTTTTATTGTAAAAGTAAACTTATCAAAATGTAATCTGAATCCCGGGATTGGAACCCCTAATCGAGACGGTCACTCAAGTTTGCCACCAAAGTAACAAGGAAAGGCAACATCGAGTCTGAATGAGTATAGAGCGCTCATCTGCAGGTGCCATCTCTTGCGGCGACCCCCTTGTCTCACGATAAGTTAATTACAATATAAAATTTCAAACTTTAAAACAATGAAAAACAAATATAAATTTTGTTTTAATCGACACTGAATAAACAAAAGTGAAATAAATTTTCATGAAAAATATCGAACATTCCAAGCATTAATGTAAATGAAAGTGAACTTGAGAGTTTTAAATTGTGAATCCAGGGTTAGAGGGTTAATGTGGACTTTTTGAGTATAGTGACATTGCTCGTGGCGAATAGACATTGAATGTGACGGGCAATTTGCGCTAGGATATCTGTTTTAATAATAATGAAATTTGTCGTCAGAGACGATTCAATTCATTTGATTAATTTTCAAGCATCTTTCTCTCGGTAAAAGTAGTCGCAGGAACTATATTAAAATTTGTTGTCTTCATTTACCATAATTTCTTGGGACGTAAGAATCTGGAAAACGTAAATCCTCAAATTTAGAAATACGTTGGAAATTTTGGATATGAGTTTTTCGAGAATAAACTCGACTTATGTTTAAATAATAATAACTGAAATTATTATTTATTATTGATAAAATGAAAACCGAATGATAATTTTCTATTAAAATCAAAGCTCATTCATTAAAAAAATATATTTATCGACAATATATTTCGACGGATCTACCGTCATCTTCAGGTCACTAATTAATAATCAATTCACCTGGATATAAATACAATAATGATGATTATGTAATCGATTGCATGAAATCATGCTAATCAAAAATTCTCAATAAGCTGGTTGAGACTGCCGATTGAACATTGATTCTAGGGCAACGTGACCTAATTAACAATGCTTCACACGACACTCTCTCCCAATAACTGTCAAAATGCTTACACAGAATTTTGAAATTATCAATATTAACTTCACATTTAAATTGTTCAGTAATAAATCTATTACACCTTTAACACTTTGTTCTGATGTTGTTTATGAATATAAATGTAATGGGTGCGATGTCACACACATTAAAGAGACTGTCTGTCATCTCTGTAAACGAATTCAAGAACATGGTCGAAAAAAGAGTAAGAGTAATATTGCAGAACATAGGAAAAAATGTATATGTGAAGTTAATATTGATAATTTCAATATTCTGTGTAATTATTTTTTACAGTTATTGAGAGAGAATGTCGTGTGAAGCATTGTTAATTAGGTCACGCTGCCCTAAAATCAATGTTCAATCGGCAGTCTCAACCAGCTTATTGAGAATTTTTGATTAGCATGATTTCATGCGATCGATCATCATTTTTTGTATTTATATACAGGTGAATCGATTATTAATCAGTGACCTGAAGAGGATGGTTGATCCGTCGAAATATATTGTCGATAAATATATTTTTTTAATGGATGAGTGTTGTTTTTAATACAGGGTTGTAAACTAAGTTTTTTCCGAAAATAACAAGAACTATCAAATATAATGTCCAATCATTTATCATCATCAACCAAGTGTTCAAAATAGTAGCCATTATTGTCAATGCAACGTTGCCAACGTCCCGGCAACTTATTGATACCATTCTCGAAGAAGGATCCGGCCTTGGTGTTCAACTACTCCTGAAGTTTCTCCTGAACCTCTTCAGAAGATACACAGTTCTGACCATTCAAAGCTCCTTTAATTAGTGAAAATTGATAGTAGTCTGAAGGAGCCAGATCCGGCGAATAGGGGGGATGTTGCAGGATGTTTAGATGCATTTCGGCAATCTTGACCTGGGTGAGATGTGCCGCATGTGGACATGCGTTGTCCTGAAGAAGGTACAGAAAACCTTCCCTGGTTTTACCAGGATAGCTATCATCAGCTTTTCCAGCAAACTGCCGTAGCATGTTGCCGTCATAGTTTTTTCCATTTTCTAACACATCCATCTAGATCACACCTTTCGAATCCCAGAAGACGGTAGCCAGATGCTTCATCGTAGATAATCTCACTTTGGATTCTGTAACTTGCTCATCGCCTCTTTCACACCAAGATTTATGAGTGTATAAGGATGTATTTTACCAGAATACCCACATCTCATCCACAATCACTATACGGTGCAGGAAATTGTTACTGCGGTACATAGCAAGTAGTTTTTCACACACAGACATTCTCTTTTCCTTACCAGCTTCTGTTAAAGCATATGGAACCCACACATTGTCGAGGTAACGTTTGTTTATTTTCATGAGATTCTGACGCACTGCATCGTGGCTAAATCCAATTTCTTGGCCTATGAATCTCATTGTGGCAAATTTGTTTTCTTCTAGAATTCGTTCTATATCTGCAGCCACCTCATAAGAAGGTCGCCCACTGCGAACTTTTTCATTTACCTCGAAGTTATCGTTCTCGAATTTCTTTACCTAGTTGGAACATGTACGTGACGTAGTTGTTCCTTCTCCCAGTGTGTTGTTTATCTCTTTTGCAATGTCTACAGCTGATAATTTACACTTCCAACAATAGAAAATAAGCTTTCTCACGTCTTCTCTCTTGAAATTTATACTTTACTTTGAAAGATGGTAAAAATATTGTAATATCGTATTACTCTAAATAAACAATATTTAATTTATTGCATTTTTATTATGTAAACTGAAATAAATATTAATAAATTTTTGATAGTTATAATGTGCATTAATCATAAATATGCACACCAAATTTGGATTTCTTAGCGGTCATAAATCTCCAGATACAACGACAAATGCAATGGAAAAAACTTAGTTATTAATATTTATTTCAGTTTACATAATAAAAAATGCAATAAATTAAATACTTGTGAACACAAGTTTAATATTTTTAAAATATAATTTGATTAACGCTTCTTTTATATAATTATCGGACATGTTTCGATGTTCCATACATCATCATCAGCAATATTCGGAAATTTAGTATTTTAATATTTGAGTAGTTCAATATTTAAAGGTAATCATTTGGATCTTCCTAATACGACTGATCAAAGTTTCAGTTGAAAGAATTCTCGTAGTAATATTTAAACAAAAATGAATAATTGTCGAAATTCAAACAGTTCCTCCCTCAAAAATTAGGAAGGACAAAAGTTATCATAAATAAACAGTTCTTTACGCTTTTAAACGAAGAATTCCAAACACAAATTCATTTTTAAATATACATAAAGAGATATTTTTATTTAAATCTCGAAGAGATATTTTGTTTGAATGATGCAATGTGAAGAGACGGGTTTCCCTGTTCGAAGTCGCCGTCGTGCGATGTAGCTGTGATGCTCTTAAATGATTTATGTTTAGAATGGTCAAGCAAAGTCCGTCGTTCAGCTGCATATGACTGTCTGGTTGGATCACGGCTGTCCTAAAACTTCAGACTTTTTAATATTCTATTACAGATACGAAAGCCTCAAAAAATACAATCGACCAATTGTTGTACATTGCAGGTGCGCACTTTTTACCTTGTAAATCAGTTAACGTTATTTGATAGTGCCGGAGTGGGAAGAACTGGGACGTTCATTCTGATAGACAGAGAACTGTCGCGAATAACGAAGACAACGGATAAAATTGATATATACAACAGTTTGCTCGATTTGAGGAAGTGCCGCTGTTTCATGGTTCAAACGGAGGTGATTTTGTCCTGTTTCCGGTCCCAATTAATCGTTTTTGTGTTCAGTCTCAATATTTCTTCGTGTATGCGGTCATACATGAGTACTTGATTCAGAAAGGCTTTATTAAACCTGCAGGTACATCATTGAGAGTGAGTTATGAGTATGGTGTACTGATCTGTGTTGTTCAGGGGCGCCAAATGACGCCAAAACCAAACAGTCCTACGAGAATCCAATATTTAATGGAGATTGATTTGTATTGTATATTATTGTGAAAGATATTTATTCACCTGTCTAGATTAAAATATTTTTTTATCTTTTATTTTATTATCTTTATGGAAAGTGAGTATTTATTTGCTGTTGAGCTCTTTTGGTCGCCCCCTCCGGACACTCGTCTGGAATAGGACCCATGGTCCTTCGGCTTTCTTCACCAATAATGAGAATGGAATTATAAACAATATTATGAACTTGGTGATTGCTATGCCTTACAGAGGCGATGCCTTACAGTTGGCCTTGCTACTGTATGTCGGTACTTAACGGTAATCAGTTCGTGCCAGATTCCGAATGTTTTTGTCTATGTTAAGATGTAAAATGTGGTGGTGTTAGGTGTTGCGGCGGAAGAGTCAAGTGCAGGCGACAAATGATTTATTCAAGTGACATGCAAAAAATAACCATTACAAAAAATATAACAAAAAGTGTATAATTAAAGAAAGATCAATAATCAAAAAAAGTAGATCACGCAGAAACGCACGCGAGGAAAATTCATTAGAGATACAATTTCCCAATGACTAGAGTCATCCTAAAAGTGACGGAGTCTTTCTTGGGGATTGTCTTGTGCTAAAAATCCAAAAATAACGACACGAATTATAAAGTATGATGGTCATTTTCCTGAAGATCCGAGAAGCCAGGTAAGGCGTGCTGGTAGAGTTAACCGCTCCCCAGGTTGTGCTCTTCCACCGGTTTGTGGGAAACATCATCAGGAACCTCGTGAAACCCTTCGAAGATCCTGTAAAATAAATGAAAAAATTAAGTTCTTAATTAATCATTCGAACAATAATTACCAGAGATTCTAAAAATAGAAAGCCCGACATGAATCACCCATGATTCAACCGTCTTGTGCTCCATCAGGCGCTCTGTAGCGGTCCGATATCCGATAAAACCTGGATTGTTAATGAATAGCGACAAACCCCTCCGCAAAAACTCACCGAAATGTAATCAACTGACTAATGGTAACTTCGAGAACTGCAGTAAGGGAACGGACAGAAACATAAATCATCTGCACTGACGTACGGTTGAAAATCTTAAACCAACCGACTTAGTCATATCGGACGCTCCGTCAGCATTCAAAGCTAAAAATACAATAACAATAAATAACAATACCCTCATGAGATGCTTACCACGAAACGAAACCACAGACCACTGAATCATTCATAGCATTGTCAGTGCGGTGAATAAGGACCTCCATTAAGAGAGAAAGAGCATAAAAGTTTAGGCAAAGTCACTAAGTTTCACAGTTTTTCCTATTATATTAAAGTTGAAAGAAAGATTTGAAATTCCAATGTGGCCGATTCGCCCACTGTTGGTGTTTAAGGGTTAAACTATAGTAATTTCTTAGATCATAAATTGATCTAAAGTGATGTGATCTCAGATTTCATCATTTTTATTTCAAATGCTTCTTTATGATTTTGTTTTTTTATTTTTATAATTTTCCTACAAATTTATATAAATATCTTTCCCAAGAGAATGTCACGAATATTGTATCCTCGAGCAGCTAAAGCCAATGCAAAGAGAAGGATCAATAAAGAAATTTTATCTAACGAAGAAAGTGATGAAACTGTGAATTTCGATGATGGACCTGTGGTAGAAGAAGATGTTGATTCACAACACGGTGATGATAATTATCATGTCAATAGTACTGATGAAAGGGATTAAACTTTGCCATAGGAAGTTTTCACACAACTTCCTTCAGATTCTGATGAAGAAATTGATTTAGATTCAAGTGGAAGATTCGTAGTGGAAGAGCCTAGTAGGAAAATTCTCCACAACTACAAGGTCATTTACCAAGACACAATTTGGTGAATTTTTGGTCTGGAAAAAAATCTGGTATCAGCCCAATATCATTAATGGAGTCTTTTGAGTTGTATGCAAGAGAAATTATAGATGAAGTAATACTTCATACAAATATTGAAGGTAAAATATCAGTATTGAAATTTAATCGTGAAAATCATACAAATAAAGTATGGAAACCAGTAAATGTACCCGAAATTGATGCATTCATTGGTCTTCATATCTTGGCAGGGGTTTTCAAATCCTAATATCGTCAAACAGAAGAATTATTGTCAGAACGCGATGGTCTACCAATATTTAGAGCTTCAATGAGTTTAGAACGATTTTAACGAATCAAAAACATGCTACGATTTGATGACATACGAACCCGGTCTCTGGAGCATCCATTTTCACCAATTCATCATGTCTTCAATTTGCTTATTGGAAAACTTTGTCAATATTATGAACCTTCTCCTTATTTGACTCTTGATGAGCATTTCACGAAATTTCGGCAATATTTAGTTCTAGAATACCTGGAAAATTTTGAATCTCATTCTTCTAGCTTTGTAATGCTGAATCAAATTATGTCCTCAATGACATTGCATACACTGGAGAAAGTACTTCGAGAGAATCTGAAAAAAAAATTTTACCACTTTTACTGAAGTTGATTTAATATGAAAATCATGCAGCCTTTCCTCAACACCGGTAGAAATCTCACAACAGATAATTGGTTAACGTGCTGTCGATTGGCTGAAAATTTATTAGAAAAGAAGATTACAATTGTTGGAACAATTCGAAATACTGCAGAGATATTTCTACTAATTTTACAAACATAGTTGGAAGAAATAAGATGGATTCAAAGTACTTTTTCAATAGGTCACTGTGTCTTGTCAGCTACTGAGACAAAGCCAAGTCCCCTTGTCTTCTCTTGTCAACAATGCATGCAACACTTGCAAAGGTAAACAACAAACCAGAAATTGTAGCTGATAAGAGAACGAGCGCAGCGCGGTTACGGCACTCTGTAGTCGTGGGGCGGTGGTGGGGTCGGGAAAATTATTTAATTTTATCTTATACGCCGAAATTTCCCACGAATATCGATTATCAATGTCGCATTCTGAGATAACTCGGCCATTCGTTTCGTCATTGTTGCCCTCGACCGCTAGATAATATGATAACGGATCGCCCTTGATAGCCTTGACCAACTCAACCATAAACACTTCGACATAATAGTTGGGTAGTAAAATCCTCACACAAACATCATTAGAAATAGAATTTGAATAATAACTGGGTGTAAATAACAACTGAACATTAAGAACAGTTTAACTTCGTTAAAAAATTTATTTTGCCAACAAAACATCATCAACAAAAATCAAAATTCGACATCTTTGATAAAAGAAATTTTGACAAACATCAATTCAAATTTCTTTTCTTTTCAACCTTTTATTCATTCAAACAAAATCAAAAATAATAATAATTAAATAATTAAAACATTTCTTTTTACATAATAATTAATTTTACTTTCCATAGATCATTTTTTCTTTCATGAAAAAATAAAATCTCTTTAACAAACAATTAACTTTTTATATATACCGTCGTTGGCAGTTAAAAATAGTAAATAAGACATTTTAATATATAAATATTTAATGTCCATTTACTCTGTGTTTTAATATGCCATTTTGGCAATATGGTTTGGCAAATTGGACAATTAAATGTACATTTAATCTACCGTTGCAAAGAAATTCTAAACAATTATTTCTATTATTAAGTATCGATATTGAATGAAATCTGTTATTATATAAATTAAAAAAATGCGAATAAAATGAAGCAAAATCACTGTCGATTGTTCGTTCTGTGATGCGTAAATGCAAATTGGACTGCTGTTAGAAATGCAATTTATATTCCGATGTTTACGACGGCAGATATATCAAAACCACGGACTACCTAAACAAGGCCGGCCTTATCGACTCGGATTTAACTGCATCGAAACCGTATCTCATTAATGCAGTGATTCCCAAACTTTTCAACCTCACGTACCTTTTACCAAAAGCTTAGGTCGTCGCGTACCCCTTCCTAGGTGATCTTTTTTTACGTAAAGTCCATCAAATAAAAACATCATGCTTTTAATCAAATTACATAATTAAATAGAGCGCAGCAAAAGTAAACGACGGGTAGTATTTAGTCCTCATAGAGACAGACAACATCGAAAAGAATCAATAGAATAGATGTTGTTATTCACGTGTTAGGGTTCCGAAATATACATATGAACATTTTTGATAAAATTTTATGTAGAAAAAATTTAAAATAATTCTTTTGGTAAAATTATTAATTTCAAACAAAATAATATTTAGTTTATCAAAATTTGGAATCAAAAATTAAAAATATTTTAGTCTTTGTTTTATTCTATCAATTTTCAAGGCTGATGAAAACCACTATATAAACAGCAGCAAATTTAGTTTAGTTTGCCCAAACATTTCTAATCTAAAACTACAAGAAGTAAGAATCGTAAAGTTTATTTTTATTTTTTCGATTAATATTCCTCAATAATATAGATCATTGTAATTTTCAATTGTTTACGGTTATCGTTCGTTTAGAAGATTTAAAGTTTGAAAATAAACAAACTGTGATCTGATAAATTCGCATCGAATATCCGTTTGTGAATACGATTATTGATACTATAAAAAAATGAAGTATTCGTCTCTTTATCAAGTTAGGATCGAATACTATTTTTCTATTGTATTAAATTAAATCTGAACAGGTCAATCGACAAAATATTGATGGATTAATTTTGTTTAATTTCAACAAAAATAATTATGACGAATGAATAAATTAACTACTAGTATTAATGTTAACAACTTTTAATTAAATAAAAATAACTCACGATCACAACGTTCGATATAAATTTCGACAATTTTTCGATATAAGTTTCGGCAATTTTTGATATAAATTGTGGGCGATACTTGAGTTTCTTTTTTTCTTTTAATTTTTTGTTCGTAATACTTCTTCACTCAACAATTAATATTTTCAGGGACAGTTAATAATAATCTAATCACTGTAAATTATTAATTTGATTTTTTTAATGATTTTTTTAAAATTTTGTATTTGAATTATAATATTCCCATAGAGAATTATTATAATTCATTTAGATTATTATTAAGACTTATTATTTGCATCTCATGCTTTTCCGAAATAAATTAAATCATCCAATCGAGCGAGAGCAAATTCGACTTTATTGCTAATTGGGACTTGAGACGGAGAATAGGGACTGACTTTGACTTGTGATTTATTAGTACCATCGCTATCTTTTATTTCACTTGACGTGAATTTTGACAATACTGGTGCGAGTTTATTTAATTGTAACAAATTTGTCAATCTTAGAGATAACATATCGTTTTATCGAAATACGTGATAAGTCATTTGAAACTCTTGTCTGACATTGAAACGTCGCTTCGGGATCATTCATACAAAAAAAATAATATATGCAATTGCCAACACATTGTACACATAATGAAATAATGCACAAAAAGAGATAACATAAAAAAATATCAGGTGGTGTTACAATGAGATTAGTAGACAACAGACATCCTTGTTGGGTGATCAGAACTCTGTGAAACTTTACAGATACTATTGAATTGAACAATATAAAGCTGTGTGC
>MQRK01253451.1:8583-19039 GCA_001938485.1 Girardia tigrina
ATATATATATATATATATTTATACATCGATATTATTATTTATATTTAGAATTTTAAGATCTGGATTATGTAACTGAAATATTGTTCCTCATAAATTTGTTTGAATAATGAAAGTTGTATGAGAAATAAAGTTTGCAAATTATGACATCGAATTTTAATCACGAACCCAATAATTTTAAAACGTTATTTTATCAAAATCTTTATATATTTTTAAAACGATTAATAAAAAACGAGCAATGAAAAAGGACACATAAGAACACAATGTTATGAAAACCCGAATAGGTTTAAGGAACGCGAGAAATGGAAACAAGATAATGGAATAAATCGATGGGAAAATAATAGGAAAAATTACTCGAATCAAATATATAGAGACCGACCGACGTACACAAACAGGAAATATTCAGTAGCGGAATTGGTCAAATTAGATGATGAATTGAATGGAAGAGATGACTCTTCAAGACGAAACAAATAGAAAAGAAGATTCTAAAAGACAGGAATATCCCAGAGATTACAGAAAATTCCGAGATGATCCTGGAAACGAGGATGCACGATCACAGGGAGAGGTGATCAGTGTGCTTCATTAGAAAGTCAATGCAGATGTATGTTTGATTGTACGTATGAATGTGTGTGTGATTGAATGTTTGATTGCATGTATGAAAATATTCCCCTAGAAATGTGTGAGTTAGATAGTTTGAATAAAGAAAATTAAGAAAAATATTGGAAAAACTTCGTTAACTAAACACAAGATAGAAACGTATGGAGAACCAGTACAGGTAAAACCGTATAGACAACCGAAACATTTTGAAGAGAAACTAGATGATGTTATAAAACACTTTGAAGAAAACGATATTATCGAAAAGTGTAGTTCTCTTTGGAACTTTCCTTTAGTATGTGTTTGGAAAAAAGAAAAGCAAGAGTATGTGTAGATTTTCGTCAGTTAAATAAAATAACCGTCCGATCAGCTTTTCTAATTCCAAATGTAGACGATATGTTGAATACCCTAAATGGGGCAAAATACTTAAGTACTATCGATTTTGGAAACGCTTACCATCAAATAGAATTAGAAGATGAATCAAAGATTAAGACGGTATTTTCAACAAAGTACGGTCAATACTGTTTCAAGAGAATGCCTTTTGGAATTGCTGCGGCCCAGCAACTTTTCAGGAGCTAATGGTGAAAGTTTTTGGAGATTTGAATTGGAGAGAAGCAATTGTATATTTGGATGATATTTTGATTTTCGCAAAAGATAAGAAAGAACATCTTCAAAGAGTAAATAACATATTTGAGAAGATTAAACAATCAGGTTTGAGAATAAATCCGGAGAAATGTCAATTTTTAGCAGAAAAGAATAAATTCTTAGCATATATCATAAGTAAAGAGGGTATTGAAACAGATAAATCAAAGATTGACGCGATAAGCAAGTTTCAAAGCCCATCATGCATTAAACATTTACGAAGCTTTTGGGGCTTGACAAATTACTACAGAAAATTTATAAAGGATTACGCAAGATATGCAAAAGTATTGAGAAGTTTATGCGGTAAAAATAAGGATAAGAAACTGATTTGGACTAAAGAATGTGATGAAGCTTTTCAAAAACTAAAAGACAGAATGATTAAAACTCCAATTTTGGCATATCCTGATTTTGCCAAAGACTTCATACTTGATACAGATGCAAGTTTTGATACGATAGGTGCGGTGTTATCACAGAAAGACGAATGTGGAAGAGAAAGAGTGATTGCGTATGGATCACATAAAATGAATAAACATGAACTGGGCTATTGCATTACAAGGAAAGAACTACTTGCAATTTATTATTTCACACAACATTTTAAACATTTCTTGTATGGAAAAGATTTTTCTTGCGAACAGATCATAAAGCTATTTGATTTATGATGACTACAAAGAACCCTATCACACCACAGTTTCAAACATAGATAAATTTTCTGAGTAGTCTTAACATGAAAATGGAATATCGGAAAGGTGAAAAACATTCTAATGCTAATGCAATGTCAAGAAATTCGTGCGAACTATGTAATCAGTGTCAAACAATGCATGAAGAGACCAAGAAAGGAAAGATTAAAACAAGAATATTGGCATTAAGTGAAGAATCAGATGGTTTTAAATGGCAGAAAAATAATAATGAAATAAAACAAATAGTCGAGGACATAAGTAAAGGTAGAAGAAGAAAATGGATATTAAAGAATTTTATCGTCATAAATCAAGATAATAAATACTGGATCCCAAAGGCAGAACGAGCAAATTTTATTGAAGAAATGCAAAAAATGTTGTGTCATGCAGGTTGTAAAAAGATCTACAACTACCTCCGAGATGCTTTCGACATGGAAAATATGAGAGAATTTATAAAAGAAATCGTTAAAAGTTGCATAAATAGTCAGAAAAGGAAGACACTAACAACCAAAACGAAAGAAAAGCATATAAAGCAATTAGCAGATGAACCTTTCCAGAAAATATACATTGATTTGTGTGGACCATTCAAAAGAAATATAAATGGATATCAATATATATTTACAATAATTGACCAGTTTAGTAGATATATTAGCCTGAATGCAACAGCTATTGAACATGAAAA
This sequence comes from Girardia tigrina, assembly GCA_001938485.1. NCBI lineage: Eukaryota > Metazoa > Platyhelminthes > Tricladida > Dugesiidae > Girardia > Girardia tigrina. The sequence continues at coordinate 11,173 of MQRK01253451.1, forward strand.
ACAGTTAGGAAATTTTTATTGGACAGATGGATATGGAAATTCGGACCACCAAAAGAAATCCACGTAGACAGAGGAAAAACATTTGAATCGGTTTTGTTCAAGGACATGGCGGAAAAATTTAAAGTTGAGGTATTCTATTCGAGTCCATATCCTCATAACACAAATGGAATCGTGGAAAGACAGTTTAGCACGATCAGAGATGCTTTGAATATTAGAATTAAGGATGGGGATCATAAAGATTGGACAGAAGTCTTATCAGAAGTCGAGTTTATGTTAAATAGTACTGTACAAGGTACGACAGGCATGTCACCGGCCGAGATAGTATTTGGAAGAAAACTGAGACATTGGTGGAAAAACAATTACGAAGATAACAAAAATTTGAAAGTAGTTGAACCAAAAACAGAGACAAGAAGAATTTTTGAAGTCGGAGGCAAAGTATTAATTAAGAAGGAAAATGTCTCAAAAGAAGATGACCGTTACATGGGTTTCGCAACAGTGGTGAAAAGAAATCATGAAAGAAGTTACGAGTTACAGCTTGAAGATGGAAGAAGTTTTATTAGAAATGTTGAATGACTAAAGTCATTTAAATCGAGGGAGATATGAGGAATATTTTGAATGTTTGATGTTTTGTGTTTGAATGTGTATTTTGATTTGGAAGTGTGTCTCTCTTACCCAGATGGATGATTAATATTTGAATTCTTATTATATAAAAATATGTAATGTATAAATTGATTTTTAATTTCAAATAATTTTAAAATTTTAAATAAGTTAATTAGTTTTTACAATTTTTAATAAATAAATCAAATTAATATTTTTGAAATAATTAATAATCATTTTAATTATTATCAATAAGTTTTGAGTAAATATTTTATTAAAATATTTATTTCTCCATTTGCTAAAAAAATAATGAGAATTAATTCATTAATCAATTTCGTTTAGAATGCAATCGTACGAAAGCTTTGACAAAGATTGTCTTAAGGACAATCAAAATTGTTATTTAAATAAAAATATGAAAAGTCAAATTGGTTTTCTTAATAGCGTGAAAATGTATGTTTGTATGATGTTATGTAAAAAGTAAATTCTGCTACATAATGGTGTTCCGGAATAAACGATGGTTCGCATCAAGACGGGGAAAATTTATATATGTATATATTTATATATATGAATAAATGAAAATAAATAAATAAATGAAATAATTAAATAAATGAAAATAAGTTTTACGGAATTTTGCCTTGTAAAAAAATATCTACATAAACTTGTAAATACAAGGCAAATTCCGAATACAAAAATCAGTTTAGAGTTCTTTAAAAAAACAAATGATTTTTTATGGTTGTTTAAGTCAGGTATGGCTTGGTGATGAAATTTTAGTTTGAAAATTTATATACAAAAATATAGAATTTTTAAAATAATTTTCGAATTATTTCTTTTAAAAAGGAAAAGAGAGAAAAAAATTACGGTGAAAATGTATATCATCATTTTCGCCAACGAAAAGAAATTAGGTCGAAAAATATTTAAATTATACGTTTTGAAAGCCGTTGAAAATTTCCGCGCTCTTTATGCTGGAAGAAAAGAATTCGGAAATAAAGCAAAGATTTTTGTCTGTAAATTCTATCAAACCTACCAACTCGAGAATGGTTAATGGCACTCTTTAGGTCCATAAATGCTGGTTGTTTAGCCTCACATTTTCGAAAAAGGTAAGAATTCAGCCGGCCGTGGTGGTCAAAATTTTATACCGACACCGAGAGCCGTGTCACATGACGATGACGCGAAAGGAAAAATGGGTATTTTTGAAGACTTACCAGTAAAAACATCCGAAATATCCATTAAAAATATATTTGAAAATAACACTGTGGTGTTCAAAAAAAAATCATTATAAAGAAAAATTCAACAGATTAAATGAATAAACAAAAATTAATGTTTTTGTTTTACTAAACAAAGTGGATAACAAATTTAAAAAACAAGAAATATGAAATCCACCACGACCAAAAGCAAATTCACAGCCTGCAACTTCAGCAAACACTCAGTCGTCAAATCAAATATCCCCAAACAATACACGAGTATTCAATTCAATGATCATGCCTATAGATGCCCATATTTTGCCGATTCGGTTCGTATTCTCATGTCATGTATGAACATATTTTACACTCGTTCTATTTGTTTTTTCTTCCCGTTCCAACGACGGAAGTTGGTGGTGCAAACTGCACACGCCAAAAACACACTAACATATGAATAATTAAAGAATATTCTCATTTTATAAATATCTGAAATATGTATCAATGATTTGGAAAGGAATTACAAAAACAAAGATTTCAATAGAAAAACGACTCAAGTTTCCCATTAAACGTAAAAAGAAAAGTTTATTTATATGTTTTGGGGAAATTATTTTTTTAATCGACGGTTGAATTAAATGTACAACTGTTTTTGGTGAAAAATACAAAATTGCAGATTATTTGTCGTTTATTTCTAAATGAAGCTAGTCAGATTAAAATTTTCTATTTTTGTGTAACACTTCTATTTTCGGTATCGATGTCAACAGGACTTGGAAACGAAAAGTTTTATTTGGAGTGTTTTTTTAACCTAGGAGTTTTTTGGTCTGTTATAAAAATAATTTATGTAACTTAGCTTTGCTTTAGAACTAGGATGTATTACTTTAAATCGATATTGAATTTTCATTTATTTAATAAATAAAATATTATCATTAGAGTAATTTTATTTTTCATGATTATATTATAAATATAAATTTCTAACGGATTGAAGAATTTTAACTTTCATTGGATCACTTTCGTATGATTCGATATAAATTCGTACAGTTGCCCCTTGACTTCCTGTACCGCTTAGTCTGTAAATAATTCTTGAAGTGTCAACAAATATGAATTGAATACCCTGATAAAATAAAATCATAAATTATAAAAAAATCTGAGAAATGGTTTTATATTTTTATATAATTGAAATACTTGACTGGGGTTTACTTCTCCCATCAATATTTTTACTAAAATAAACAAATACAATTAATATGTTTACATATTTTCGTAATTTCAGCGTTTCAAATCCTAATCCAAAGATAAAAAAATAAACAGAAAAGTCGAATAATTTTAAAAAACAAGTCAAATTTTTATCGATTTTTTGATTTATTAATTTCGGTGATTATTTACAAAGTAAATAATCATTAATTTTTTAGACTTCAGTTTTATTTTAGCATTCTTTTTATTAGCTTACTTTCTATATAGGTATATATGTATCCATGGAATTTAGAAACCTATTTTTGAAGGCTTTTTACTCAAGGCCTTTTCGCCTTTCACTAAAGAGGTTCTTGAGATAGCTGCTAAATTTCCTTAAGAAGCTTACAGTGAAGAAAATAAAATTAATTATTTGATCACCAGTATCCTAGACTTAGCGATGAATTCGATTCGCGCTGAAAGTCGAGCTGGCCAACGAACGGACGAGAATTTGTGAGCGATCGGAGCAGATTCAGAACCGCCTCGGCGGAACAAGTCTAATGATACTGGCCTGCAGCAGATTCGACAATGGAAACCGATTGATCCGTCCGGTAAGTTGACCGACCGACCGACCGATAAATCGATCCAGTTTTCAGTCGATTTGGATGAAAGTTACCGAAACTTTCGTGGTAATTTATCGAAGAATTGAATGACTTAATTAATAACGAATTTATCGATTTATTCCTTATATTTATCGGATATCAATCTTTTATAAAAATTAAAAAAATTCTTTAATAACAATAATGTTAATATTACGTTATTTGATAATTTTTTTAATAATATCAATATTGATAATTTATCTAAAGAAAATCTAAATGATAAATGAACTGAAATGAATAAAAAATTCTTTAACAATAACAATTGAAAAAAAAGAATTTTAAAAAACTTTTTGAAGAATTTTTTAATCTTTGATTCTTGAAATTCCTAAATAAAAAATTGTTTAAAGATAATTATAATTTAAATATCGAAAAAAATTTAATTGAATTAAATGAGAATAATTTTAATACTCTTCCATATATTAAGAAATCGTATATTTGAGGTGTTTTTTATCGATTTTATCAATAAATTTACCGTAATAAATAATGAATCTGACGATGGATGGAATTCTGGAGATAAAAATAAGAATTTAACCAAAAAACTGTTCTCCAAATTCTGATTATTTAAACAACTTTTCCGTTTTTTCCACTACACTCTCCCTTGCCTTCAAGGTACAAACGCATACGCTGTCTGTGCACTGGAGAGTAGCACTCTGATCTGGTTCTGTAACTCTTGTGCACACATAATCTGCAAATCTCGCCGGCCAAACTGTCACTCGATTCGACCTCGGTCGCCCGTGGTCCATGATGCGCCTCATAATTTTTAGTGCCGCGTTCAATCCAAAGCCCAGTCACGTCAGGCACCACGTATTCCCCTCGAGGTGGACCACTTGATAGGGCCACAGGCTCGAGTCCACCTTGATTTGGAGATATGCCCGCCTAAAATCGAGTATTTCGAGCGTTAACCCCATCTTCCGCCATCTGCGCAGCTTTTCAGTGCACACCAGGCTTTCTGCGGTGTAGCTGGACATGAACTCATTTAAAGCTCTGTAGTCTAACACCGGTCGCACCTTCCCCTTGGCCGCCTGAACCACCGCCATCAGAGGCGAAATTGCCTTTGCTTTGCCATTAAACGGGATGAGCCACCCATTTTCTTCCATTCGGACAACTCATGGTTTACCTCTTCTTCGCACTGCTTGGCCGACGCATGCGGCCGCTCGCCCAAGCGACTCTGGTGGCACCTCATCGCTCTTCCACTTCCATAATGCCGTCCATGAGAGACCATCAAACTCGGCTATAAAATCAGAATCGTCAATCCGCATGCATGCCGTTTGCTTCGTTCTGCCCACCTCTGCCTGATGTTCTATCCGCCCAAACTTTGAGATGCCGCCTCTGCCTGGCACCCACACGCTCCAAGTTGGTTGATCGCGTCCATGCCGAGAATTAACCCCGTCCTGGACCCGACAATTTCTGGTACCACTAGAACACCGCATTGGATCCGCTTGTCGCTGCACTCAATCGACAGGGTCGCTCTAAATTGCACACCCGCCGCCGACCCATCCATCATCCGAACAACTTCTTCAACTTGGACCTCCTTTGCCGACGGGACCAACGCCCACGCTACGACTGACGTCGAACATCCTGTGTTGACTATTGCCCTTATAGTCCTTCCACACACGTTCACCAGAACGAATACAAGTCACGCGTCCCCGCAACCGGGCTCCTCACCCTCACAATAGTGGGGACCCGCTATTCGTTTACCGCTCGGTCGGTTTTGCGCTTCGGGCACCTCCTTGCAATGTGGCCCACCCGACCACAGCTGAAGCATCTGCTCTCCCATCCATTACCTCGGTTCGCGGTTCGATAAGTTGAATTATAAACGCTCTGACTCCCGGTCGCACATTCACGCGCCAAATGCCCGCTCCCACCACAGCAATAACATCTTGGTCCTCCTGTATCAAGTGACGGGAACGGTGGTGGCCGATCCAATGGCCGTGCAATTGTCGCTGTCTCATCAGTGGATTCACGTCTTGCCTTGACATGCACTCTAGCCAACCGGACCAAGGTTTCCAGATCCAGCGTTTTGCCCAGCGCCATGGCTTCCTCGGGCAGCCTATTTATGAACGCCTGAGCCTCAAAAGCCTCCCAGTTGCCTCCGTTGCCACAGATGACAGCCGCTGACCACTCAAATCGGCCATGAAAACATCTACGCCCTCTCCGGGAGTAAGTCATCGGGAGGCAAAAGTCACCCATGATAGTCTAGGGCTTGGGGCGAACGCTTCTGTAAGTGCGGCTGTGCTCTTCTCAAAATCTTGCCGCTTTACGTCACTGAATCCACGAAATACGACTGACGCCTTGCTCGTCAGTGCCAGTGGCAGCATCACCAGCTTGTACTCCTTGAGCGTATCCGCGCACTCGCGGTATGACTCGACCCAAATGGAAAAATCCCCGCGCCCGTAATACGCCGGCACGATTTTCAGAGTCTTCATCAAAAAAGCCTCGATAGCTTGTGACTGAGAATATCGAAAATTTATTTATATCACAATATTTTCAAACTGTTCCCCAAATTCTGATTATTTAAACAACTTTTATGTTATTTCCATTACAGAACCAATATCAATAATATTAAAAATAAAGATGAAAAAAAGAAAAAATCAACAAATTGTTTGAATCAACTGATTCAAACAGTTTTAAAAAAATGTCGAAATATTTTTTTCATCACGGAAACCTTTACGGTTTCCGCTCGGTAGAATCCGAAATGATGTGGACGGTCTCTAATGAGTTGCGTATAACAAATTAATGCTAAGAATATAGAAAGCTCTAACGATAAAAATAATAACTCTGAAAATAATGAAAATAACACTGCGAGATTTATAAGTATAATTTATAAGATATTTTAATTCTCATTATTAATAATTATTACTCGTAATATTATTAAATATCTATATCTATATTTATAATAAACGGTTAAAAATAGAAATACTAAAAATATCCTCAAATAAAAACAGTTGTTTAAATAAACAGAAATTTTATGGAAAATTCAAAAATTGTAATTTAATAAATTATTTTAACCCAGTCGTATTTTTTCGTTATTAAAATGTCGGAAGAAACAGGAGACATTTATACGACCAATGTCGTTCCCAACAAACACCATATTATCTAATATATTATATATTATATGAATCTTCTGAGACCGTCGAAGCACCGTTAGTTAACAAGAAAGAAGATTATTCAGGTCATGATAGCAATAACCGCATTCATCTTACACCGGTCTCTATTCTTTCTGCGACCAATTCTTGCAACAGACATATCAGTAGAGATAATTTTGAACACGCTTTCGAATTGATTCATGACCAAATTAAAAAACAATCTGCTGCAGTTGCCAGCATCGTAACTGAAAAAATAGTAATTACCGATTCCGCAATTAAAACTCTAGAAAAGATTCATAGACATAAAATTTTATCAACCTTTATAAAAAATATTCACTGTGTTGCGAAGGGGATAGAAAGAGTAAACAACATCCCACGCTGGTTCTTGGACAAACTAAATAGACAGGCTTTTGAATTAGGAATCCCAGCACCACCCTCATGGAAAGAAGCGCTCATAACACATAGAGCTCCGACTGTCTTCTCTCCAGAGAAATTAGAGTACATCTTAGAATCTATATGTGACAGATGTCACAAACAGTGCAATGGCTATGGCATTGCAGTCAGGCTGTTGTGTGACTAGATTTCGTTGGAACTTCATGACTCTTTAAAAAAAGAAAATCACGAAGAAGCCAAAAATAAAATCTATAAGACTCTTAAATTACTAAACAATCTGGATAGCACATTTAAACTTAGAGATACTGATGTTAATCTAAAGATTAGGCTACAAAATATTGTCAAAGAAAATAAGATCGCTTCATCAAAAAATGCAATTGTCAAAAGTCTATTTTCGAAGAATGACATTAAAGTTGCCTCTGAGAACACTATAAAAAATGTCAATATTATAAAGACAAATGACTCTATGTCTAATGATGCAACCAGATTGGTTCTGCCGATGTGAGAATGCTGCTACAACTACGGGATCCGGAAGGACAGAGAGTCGAGTAACTGTCGTTGCAAAATTTGCCAATCCGGTTGACCTTGATGATAGTCTTAGACTTACATCTACCGTGTCACCGGTCGACCTAACAAAAGAAAACATTGCTAATGACAGTGATAGTGACAGTGATTTGTGACATAAGTCAAAGATACTCTGTACAGCGACCATAGCTTTGAGCATTCAATGTATATCCCAGGATATCTTTACATATTTCAACTTGAAATTTTGTCACAATTTTCTTCAAACTTT
>MQRK01253453.1:9985-20191 GCA_001938485.1 Girardia tigrina
CAAGTTTTGATATATCAGATAACCAAATAATTTCTTTTTGTTTTGTAAAGATTAAGTAAAAAGGATGTATTTTATGTGACAATAATTTTATTCGTCACTTTTGATAGGTTTATGAGTTAAAGTGGGTTAAAAAACATTTATCATTGGGAAAATAGAAATGAATGTGACACAAGGGACACAATAATACAGGATGGCTCAAAATTTAAGCAGTAAAATGAACTTATCATATGCTATTAATAAAATGTGCTTTTAAAAGATTATATTTTAGTAAAAAAGCTTTTCAAAGCGCATTATGTTTGATACATTTCGAATTCTTTTTAAAAACCTGTCAATGACTTTTATCAGCATTTAAGGTTTAATCTGCTCAGTTTTTGAAGAAATAGCTTTTCCCAATTCATCAAGAGTTTCCTTCCAATCCCTGTAGTTATTTCCTTTGAGATAACCCCAAAGAAACCAATCACAAGGATTTAGGTCTGGGAAGTATTGTGGCCACTCTATTCCTCATCCATAATTCTCTGTGGCGTTAAGACCGATAGTTCTTGGTCCAAATTCATCGGCCAAAATCGTGAAAACTTCTTTGGTTCGATGGGGTCATGGTCCGTCCTGCATGTACCAAACTTTTTCCACCATACCAAGTTCTCTCATCTGTAGAAATGCTTCTTTGTTCAATATTTGGTAATAAACTAATAAAGTAACAGTTGATTCGATTAATATCGGTTCAACAATAGTTTTTGATGAGATGGTACATCATATTGTCAGCGTTCTTGGATATAGGAGTTTTACAATAATTACGTGTGAATTCTCTCGAGGAATTCTGCTTGTTGACTTAGCCATCTTGGATTAAAATGCGCTTCGTCACTAAACTAGATTTGCTCGATATTGATAGACCTCTCTTCCTTGTAGTATTTTCTGAAATGGGCTGCGTCATTTGTAACTTGAATGGGAAGAGAAGAGGTTCATGTCTTGTTTGACGATACGTTGAAAAGAATATCTGCTTAGTCTTAATATCTATGATAGATGCATATTGTGTCAAATATGTCAACACTCTCACCACTTGTGTTTTTCTGTCTGCTTAACACGGGCTATTCTTTCTAAGAATAGGGATTACATTCGGACCAATTTCTCACTTCTTGAAATAAATTATCACTCCTTGCTCCATTTTCCTGTCTTCTTTCGTAATTCCCACTGGGTTCTCTTTTCTGCTTCTCTCTCTTCTAACACACTGATTTTTCATGATCCGACTGGTTTAAGGAACGACACAACCTACGCAAATGAGTTCACCACTCTCAACGACTTTATTTATCATAATTCTGTTCATCATTCGTGACTTGTGATCTCTGACGCTGCACCAAATTATTCGATTTCACACAAATTAATCGACAGGGGTCCACTCATCTACGGATATAGTAAATACATATTAGGGTCCTCACGTAATAATATTAATTATATATATATACAAATTTTTGGCCACCCTGTACAAATTGAGAATTATTATAATACAAATTTTAGTTTACAATGGAAATCCGACATCTAATTTAATTTGCTTATCCGAGAAAACGAGGAATTCATTTTTCAAAGTCAGTTTTCAAATAATGGATGACAGATTTATGGCCGTTGATGAGCATAAAAATATTGTGGATAACATAAATTTGTGGTGCCTTTTGTACATATTTCCTGAGCTTCATTCGAATAACATACTCAAACTGTTATTTTTCGATGAGAATCTTTCAAGAAGAACGAATGAATTTTTTCTACTTCATCGCACATTAGAATTTTCCAGCTCAGATGAATCGAAGGTAAAAAACAAAAAAAAATGAAATATTTTTTTGATTTTTATTTGATCTTTTAGATCTTTTTAGAATTACTTAGTTCTTATCTTGACGGGTTCTCCATTCGGTTATTCACCAATTATGATATTCCATTTACAAAAGCCACCATCAGTTGTCACGTATGTTTGGTAAAGTTTCAATTTAATCAAGGAACACTTCGACCAATCTCGTGTCAAAATTGTCAGAAATGTGAATTCGTTATTAGAGTATCATCTATAAATGATCCTAAACCTAATGTCAAAGTCTTGGAAGAAACTGGGTTAATACCCCCTGGTATATCTCCTTTAAAAAGGAACACTCCTCAAAGAGCAGAAACAAGTGACATCTTAATCAGGGCCATGCAAGTTTGTAGTACAGAACATTCTTCTGTTGCAAATAGTTTTCAAACAGCCTTAGACGAATCTTTTGATAATAAAAGGTTAAATTATATTTTTTAGTCAATTATCTTTTCATTTCTAATACAAAAAATGTGATCTTAAATCATTTCAGATATATCAGATCAATGTTTAATGATAATTGTTTCTTGATTTTTTTAACTCTATGAAACTTTTTTAAGTAACATGTTAATCGTTGTCACCTTTTAACAGTGATTTAAAGTGCGGTATTGGTGATGCTCATTCAGTTAAATATTATTCTGATGGTTGTTTAGTGACCTACCTCGGCATTAAATCACTAACGATACTGTGAAATACAATGACACCCCCGTGAAGATTAACGAGTATTCAGAAAAGTAGAAATAAATTATTAAGTATTTCTTAATTTGAAAATTAGACGAAAAAAGACGCGTTACTTAGTTGAATATGACTTCAGAAAGGAAAAATATCCGATGATTTTACAGGAGACAAAAAAATTTTTCACTTTTTATATACGCAGTTTATTTTTAATAATATTGGTACTTTAATGTTTTAGTTTCATATAATCCAGTGAACAAAGATGAATGAGGCTTTGTGTTTTGGTGCTGGAAAACGGCAACCATAAGGTTTTGCCAATTTCATTTGAGTCTGATTCAAACTACTTTTTTGGTAGGCTCATTGTTGGCGGATTTGTCTGGACATATTACCCACAGCTGGTGCTAAATAAATGTACGATTCACCTCTGTCGGTGGCCTAACAATAGAGACTCCATTGATTACGAGGCGGCCACTATCTCCCGTAACAACCAAAGTACAATTCACGTTTCGCAATCACATAAACCTCGTGGGCTCCCACATAACGGATATCTACCGTGGCGACATTAAAATAGCATTGTTAAGGAAAAAGATTGACTCCGATATAAATACAATTATCGCATATCACACCTTGGTTGAACAACATTGCATTATCAATTATTTAATATTTGAAAATTTCATACATTTTATTGTTTATTATTTAAACAAATTTCATTATTTTTTTATTAAGAACATTTAAACAAGTCTCGCTTGAATGTTTATTACAATCACATTTAGAGTCATTATGACTCTCAGAAAGTCTTTCATCGTTCGTCATCTTTCTAATTGGTTTTCTTACTTCTGTTTTTAATCATGATTATTCGAACAATTTTTCTAAATTATTTTTTAAAATATTTAGCCTCTAAAAATATTAATTAAAAAATAATAATTTTTACCATTTTTCAATAAATCTTAAAATAATAAAAATGACATCAAATTATTAAAAATGAATTTAATTTAAATTTTACTAAAAAATATGAAACTTAATTTTAATTGTGTTCGAATAGTCAATCACTTTAAATTTAAATAAAAAAATACCAATTTCCATCTGGGTGCGAGAATCACCATTCTAAATTCAACACACTTAAATCAACATACCGCATGCATACATTTACACATTCAAACAAATTAAAATATTCCTCACATTTTTGATTTTTGGTATTTTCATTTTTTTTATTTTTAAAATTTTTCATCTTCACAATTTCAATTCGATTTTTTTATTGGTAATTTTAATTTTCTTTATTAATAATGATCCAATATATTATTTTTCTCGTCGTATCCGACTACCACCGAATTATGCTAAGTTTTATTTTTGTGTAAAAATGCGGGCACTACAACTTTGATAAATCTTTATTGCATAATTAAAATAAATGAAACTCTTTCCAAATTTATTATTATTCTTGTTAAATTGAATTACTCTCCTCATATTAGAATATAGAGTATCGCTGGTTGAGGTTCAAGCGATTATCGAATTGAGATACGTAGATTTAATTCGTAGTTATTATAATTGATTTTTAAGTTTCTGAACGACAAGACATTACATTACAGAAAATTAACAAGGTATTAGTTTAAAAAATGTCCTTTTGCAAAGCTTCTGTTATAAATATCTCAGTATTAATTGTGTCATCAATGGTATGATTGAACCAAGAAAAACATTTTCCGTTAGAATTTACCAGATACATAATCATACTTGTTTTATGTACGCAAGTTAAACCAAGTTTCACCAAGAAATAATAATGATTGTTAAATGAACAAAGTATCTGAATATGAGATATGGTTAAACAATTGCCATCACTTTTACTTGATACTTCCTTTTAAAGCAAGATAGTAATTTTGAACTCTACTTTAATTAGTAAAAAATCAATAAAAGTCATATAAAATATCTTTAAATCAATCAATTACTGATATATTTAACGCTGGAATGATCATCAATGATAGTGCTAATGTCATGAATTGTGCCAAAAGTACTGCGATCAGGGCTCTAAACAAGTTTAGTAAGGCAGAAAGGACCAGAAGAAAGCTTGGAATTTGACGATCCAGATAGCTTCAGACCAAGGCTCTGACTAGATCTGTTTTTGATGCAGCCAATATCTGAAGAAGATGACAATGGAATACGGGGTAAGTGACTTCCCAAGTCAAGGACCAGGACAGCTTATCACAACAAATCAGAAGAAGACATAATTTAAAGCAGAACTTTCTAAAGATTCTGAAGAAAAACATGTCTGTAATTCTCTTCACATATGAGAAGAAGTTCACCGTTGCTCCTGTCCCCTCCAGCAAGGCCATATAGACGGAGAATGTCCCAAGAAAATCACTGACAATGTTAAATATGCATTCCATACAACGCATTCGACCTCAGTCATGATATTTACTCTAGTTCTCACTTAAGGTTAGAAAATAGCACCAGTCTTCTTTAAAAAAATAAAAAAAATACAAAGGAAGTACCGCTGCAGGTTCTGAAAAACATTTCTAGTCGTAGTTTAATTCCAATTATACAATATAAACTAAGATCGTGTTTTATCAGAACGGAGACCGTGACCCACATTTCGAACTTGGTCGAGAATTGGCTTAAGAAAACATGAAAATGTTGTAGTCCTAAGCAATGTGGTCAGTAACTATCTGAATTTGAATCCAGTATATTAAATTGAGCATATTTTAAGCAAAGGCCAATTCTGACACTAACAGCTTGAAGAAATCCATCATCAATAAATTAATCAGAATGTTCAATCAGTGCATCCTTTCAACCTTTTCAAAGATTCAATCTCGTCTTAAGGATGTACTTGTTGCTAAATCACATCTTGAAAAGTTTTATTTATATTTATGCAAAATAAATTATATTATGTCGTTGTCTTTTTACACCTTATGGTTCTGGTTCAAGTTCCGAATTATATGATGCTAAGAGCGTAATATATATATTTCGTAAATCTATACTAATTCTGTAAAATTAGTACATATTTTTTTTGATTATCTATATTTTGTTTTAATTATTACACAAAATTTGTCTTTTATTATATATATGTAGCAATCAGAGTGCATCGCCCGAGGTTGCTGACAAATCTCCTGACTACGATTCTGATCAAAAATTAGATTTTGGTATGTCTGTAACATAAACCTATAAAAGATTATTTAACTATTTTCTTAGAAAAACCGATTCCATACCAAATATCCAATGAGTTGTTGGCACCAAATAAACATATTTCGCCTGTTAAATTCGAAAATAATAATTCTCTGGAATATTTGAAATCATTCCTCAAATCTGGATGGACAAGTTATCAGCCTTTGAGCAATGTGACTATTTACATGAGCGATATCACTAAAATTGACGAACGCATCAAGCTTCACTTTTTGACTAATGTCATGAACGACAACGAAAACATCGTTGGTGCTTTTAAGGTAAACTTTCGTTACGGTTTATTAGTTTGATTCAACTGTTTATTTATTTTTTGTCTGAACATAATAATAAGCCTCCCCACCTGTGACGGATAAGTGAGTATACGTAGTAAACTACCATACTTATCATAGGTGCACCGGGTTTTATTTATATTTATGCAAAATAAATATAAATATAAATCAGTAACGGGGCTACATGTCCAGATATCTGTGCTTGAATTTGCTGAGCAGAAGAAAAGATATAAAGAATGTACATTCTTTATATCTTTTCTTCTGCTCAGCAAATTCAATATAACAAGAAAGGAATATAGAGCTTACTCTCTTGATACGTAGTTTAAGCATTTTCGAATATTTATTTTCTCGTTCCTCAATCTCTTTCAGTTTTTCACTTACAGTGCCTTTAAGCTAGTATTTGAATTCTTCATTGTCAAGAACCCTTCTCAAATTAAAGAACTCTTTATATTCTGTCAAGTCATCTTCGTTCCTGAAAATCCAAATCATATCGCTTGCAACACGATTTTTCATCAGTTGATTTTTCTGGTCACCGACGTTTTGATTAATCGAAACCAGTTCAAAGTTTAAAACTCTTGACTTCTTTCATCCCCTTCATCTTAATCTACTTATTAACAACATCACAATTTGAATGTAAACATTTATTTACAACACAAACAGTTTCCTTCACATTCTTCTTTCCAACAATCTAATTTACAAACTTCCAGCGTTTTATTTCCAGTCATACAATTACATATACAATCACACACACATTCACATACACAATCACACACACCATCATAGTTATTTTTATCACTTAATGAAGCACATTGATCACCTCTCCTTGCGATCGTGCCTCCTCGTTTCTCTGATCATTTTCATACCTTTGTCTCTTATCTGGGAAGACCCTTTTAGTTAACTTTCCTTGATTTGATCTAGTCTCTTCGTATTCACTGTCCTCATTGCATTCATCAATTTCTGCAACTGGGTATTGACGATTTTGAGGTCTATTATGGTATCCTGCATTATTTTTTTCTTCCAATCGCTATTTCTACTGTACTGTTCTCTTTCCTTAAATCTATTCTTGTTGAGATAACACTGAGTTATATAATGGTCATTTCTGTTACAGTGAGTACACTTCACATTTGGGCAATCTCTTCTTATGTGGCCTTCTTCTTGACATGCATAATATTTTACAGTTCTGTAATAATTGTTTTTCGGTTTGAATCCATTATTTCCTTGGTTCCTATTATTGTGTTCGTAATGCCTATGTGGGGTTCTTTCGTTGTGTACAGCTTTGCATCTAGTTACGGTTTTCCAATTATCTTGTTTATGTGCCATCGTATATGCTGCCACTGTTTCCTCACTTTCCATTTTACGTAGTTCGTACATATTGGTAACTACGCTTTTTATATCTTTGGTTTCAGTATTTCCTCTCAGTTTTAATTCTTTTTTTGATTTCACAACTGTCAACCATATTTAAACAGGTTGAGTAGTTCTTTTTTAGACAATTTTTCTTTTGTTAGTATATTCACAAGTTCTTCTGCTTTTTTGTATGTTTCTTCTGGGTTGGAGGATCCCCACTGTAAGTTTACCAACTCATTCATGGTATCCAGAATGGATTTTTCTTTAGTGAATGCAGCCTTCAATTTTTCTTTGTAATTTTTACAGTCCATCTCTGAATATTTTTTTATTGCCGATGGTGTCATAAACACAGTCACCATCACTATTTTCCTCTCTTCTGCTATACCCATAATGTCGGAATAGCGTTCGAAATTATCAATGAAATCTTCCAAATCCGATTCTGTTCCATTGAATTTTTCACATCCCATAATGTTCGTTGTCACATGAGCCGTGGTCGCCATATTAACAACATAACAATTTGAATGTAAACATTTATTGGCAACACAAACAGATTCTTCACAACAATTTTCAGAGAGCATCTTTCTCTGATTGATATAATTTTTGTTTATGTATTCAAATCTAAAAAACAATGAATGGGAAAGTTTTTAATATTAATTTTTAATTTCTTAAATTTTATTGGATGAAAAGACATTATGTAATTTTTTAAATGAACATTAATTTTTAAAATATATTAAATTTAATAAGTTAAAATCGTTTACTAAAAATATTATTAAAATCCATAATTATAAAACTTTAATTAATTAGTATTTAAAATTAATATCATTAGATTCAAATAATAAATCAATAAACATATCAATCCCATCTGAGTAGGAGAGTCACAAATCAAAACAGCATACAAACAACAAACTTACAACATTCCAAATTATCTCTCACACTACTCATAGAATGAAATATGCCTTTTGGCTAGAATCAATGTTGCTTGAGGCAAATCAATCGATAGCTTCCTATTAGAGATTTTATCAAGCCTAATTTTTTTGACGTACCGTACGTTTACAACTGCTATAGAAAGCTCTTAGACGTTGTCCATAATTTGCTTCCATAGTAGACTATAAGAATAACGGAATTAACGATGTATATAACATTCAGCATTTCAGCATTATTATCGTCAATGATTGCTACGACACCCGCGAAGACCAAGCTAATTGAACAAAGCCTCATCACACATCCATTTTTGAACTCTGTTTTCATGAAAAAATCGTACTCCCAATAGAAGCAACAAAATTCTTTAATAATACAAATAACTTTGTCAGTTAAATCGATTCTTTTTAGGTTCGCCAACATAACTTTCCGCGGGACGCTATGCAAAGCCTTTTCTAGGTCGATTAAGATGATTTACTTTTTGGTTTTTAAATCACCTTTCCTCTTGTATCTTTCTGAGTATACTTATGGCCTATACAGTACTTCTTTAAGGCCAAAATCCAATATCCCAGGGATCTAATCTTTCTTCCATCACTGACACGATTCTATTTACGAGAATTATTGCAAAAACCTTGCCAGTTACTTCCAAAAGGAATTTCCCTCCTATAATTTTTCGCATCAGATTACGAACCTTTTTCCTTGAAAAATGGTACCTTTTTTGAGCTTCTCCACGCGACAGGGAACTCCTTGTGATCTCCATTTCATATCATCTCGAACTCATGCCTAAGTTATTATATAAGTCGTTGCCCTCCACATTTTAAACTTACTCAATCACTATTAATATATTGTTTCTGTATGCTGATTTTGCTTATCTAGTCTTCAGTGCAGGTCTTCATTTACGTTAAATCGTATAATTCAAATTCAGTGTACCTAACTTCCTATCATTTGATCGCGACACTTTAGATGAATATTAATGATAAAGATTTCTCTATCAACAGAAATTGAAGTTTTATTTTTCTAAACATATAAATAATTTTATCTTAGATAGACTGAAATCAGATCCCAGATGTGCTGTAACCTACAAAAATAAGAGGACTATTTACACTTCAAGTATAAGAATAAAAAATTAAATTTTTTATATAACAATTTTCAAGTATTTTAATGTAAACTTCAAGAATTTAGTCAGAACTTCAAGTAACTAATAAAAATTCAAGTATAAAAAAGAAAAAGTTAAGTTTTTAATTAAACTGCAAGTAGTTAATGTGAGAAGTGGTAGCAACATCAATATCAGAATTCATTTTTTAACACCAAAATTTATTAATATAACAACAATTCACATATTTAAACAAATTTTTCTGTTAATTTAATTATCTCGCCAAAAATTAATCTATTAAATTCTTTTCGATTCAATTTTTAAAATCTTCCAAATTTATTAAATAATTTTCACATTATTAATAAAAATAAAACTAAAAATTTATTTTAAAATTTATTTAAAATTGTTTCATAATTTCTATTAAAATATATAAATTGTTATAACTGTAAAAATATTTTTATTTATAAATAAATATTTAATGGTTTTCTTATAATTTTTTATTTTAAGATATTTAATAAATACATTAAAAATATATTTTTTACTTTTAAATATATATTTAATTTTTTTGATTTTTCTTTTTGATATCATTTTTAATTTTTAAAATATTTAAAAAACACATTAGAAACATATTTTATTTTTAATGCATTTTTGATTTTTTAATAGTTGTTTTATTATATTATTTTTAATTTTAAAATATTGAATAAGCATATTAACATTAAAATATATTACCTTTTAAATTAAAAAAATAATAAATTATTCTGGCGAGATGCAAATTTAAATTAACCCCTCATAGTTAATATTAGGTTGTTCGATATGAAACGGGTCAAAATTAAAGTAAAATGTAAATCGATTTTTTTTAAATAATAACATTTTATTTTTAATCAAAATATCCCCCCATGTTGTTAACACACTGT
>MQRK01253454.1:2610-12725 GCA_001938485.1 Girardia tigrina
TTAACCTGAACAAATAATCATCATGCCTTTTGTCACCAGATCGGAATTGGATTTTAAAAATAAGTTTATGTCACATTTGTTACAAATGTTATTTTGGACATCATTTGTTTACTAAGATGTATCATAAATAATCACAAGGATTGAGAATGTTTTGTGTTCATAAGATTTTTCTATGTTTAGAGCCGCTATTAAACGATACAATTAGTAATCTGTTATTTATGTATCTTACCTATGCGTAATCATTATCTAATTGGATCGTGTTTTACTTTTCACATTAGTAGGTTATTAAAATATATAATATTTAAGAATTATTTTTATTAAAATCGTATTATTTTCATGTTATGGATTTAGTGAAACTCATTAATCATCGAATAAGATGGTCTGCTGAAATGCAGATATCTTTGAATCTTTTTAGATTCCTGAATGTTTAGATTTTAAAACGAATAGTTTTCCATTCACTGAACCAAGTCAGGTTTTTTGTAAAAACACATTTTTATTCGAATTAATAATACTGTTGGCGTATCGAGGTGATATATTAAATATAAAACGAAAAGTAAAAAGATCGAGGATTTTTATCAAAAGTATTTATTAATAAATCACAATATTTACAAGATTAAAAAGAGCTTAACCTTAATCGTTGAATTTATATTTTAGGTAGAATCGAGAAGTGTAATTTACTTGCTCAAAATATTTTAAAATATATAACAATATAATTAATTAATGTATAAATTATATATTATCGTACTTTCACACTTTTCTATATACTCTGATCTGTACTCCACTCATGTGAAGTTTGTCTCTTTTCTTTATTCTAATCAATTTGTAACTGTCTTTTTTTATACTTGATAAATGAATTAATAAAAGTCTTTGCGGGTGACTTAATTAATTCGGCTAGATTTTTGCGGTTGGTTTATCAAAATATATTTACTAAATTCCTGACCTCTCTAGGTCAGAGAGACTTTTTCTCTTTTACAAACAATTAATATGTTCTTGCTGGAAATTTGGATATCTTTTTTGTGTCTTTCTTTTTAATTCTCCTGTCTTTTATATTTTTTCTGGTCTTTTAATTTAATTCTATTTATTAAATAAATGTTCTATTTTCCTTTCTAATATAATTTCCTTAAAATTCTTTATTTGATTATTTACGTTCTCGATTATTTATATATATTTTTTATTCATTATAGTAAACAGCTAAATACTATCATATTTTATCTATTAATTAAAACAATTAATACTTTTAAAATAATTTTTCATTTTATAACCTCAACAATACTTTTTACAAAAGTAAGTTTTCCACCATTAGAATACGGAATGGACTTTTATTGAGAACTTTACGTTGATAATCGTAATAATACAGATGACGTTAGCAATAATTATTGTTATTTTCTATTTTCGTAAAATTTTCCAGGGAAATAAGTGCAATTTTCTGAGATTACCTCCCTGTCCTGTTTCTTCGGCAACGGTTAATTGAATTGAAAATTTGCCTGGATAAAATCGTGCCCACTTTATTTTTGACTTCCTCAAAATGAGTCTCAGAAAATAATTGAAAAGAATCGCATATTTCATGTATTGCATTTGATAAAATCGATCATTTATATAAAATGAATAATCAAATTGGTCTCATTTTTATTATCAATAAATGCATTAATTCCGAATTCAGATTCATCGGTATCTCAATCATCTCGTTAATTTTGTTTTGTAAATTATCATCAGAATCGATCAATGAACCCGATTCAGTTCTTCAAGCCAAATCAAATTCCAATTGATGATAATGCATTTTTATATAATTTAGTTAGAAACTCGCGATATTTTTATATCAAAATCAAAATGAAAACCAATTTTCAGAAACGTTTTTTTACACTCACAATACTCTATTTTTGGAGCACCACAATTGACGTTACTTAACAACGATTTAGATAAACAACATCTCCAGAATTTTCTACATTTATTAAATAAATTAAAAAAAACCTTTTACACGAATTCTCACTATAAATAAAATATTAAATATTTTCATTAATTATAATATTTTTTTCCTTTTTTTAATATTCGATTCGGAACAAATATTATGACTAAAGAAATTTTAAAAAGTCATTTTTGGTGAATTATTGAAAGCATTTTTTCGTCCAATATTGGTGGACCTACTATCCATCTTTTCATCCATAGCACATCCAACTAACATTACTTTGGTCATCCAAAATAACTGAAAGCAATTATTATGAATATTTTTTTTCTTTCATTATTTATTAATATAAAATATATAAAATGTGTACTTTTACAACAAACTCAAGAAGAGTTTTAGGGTCTCAATTTGGAATCAACTGTGTCTTAATATTGTTGAAAATTTCTTTGGTGACATCCTACGTCGTTGGGCAAGTAACAAAGCTCAAATTTTGAGAAATGAATTTATGTTACTTTGTAATTCAGTAGTAAACGAAATGTGAATTCGGTAATGTACAATATTTGAATCAAAGCGAAGCATAAAAATCCTTTACAAAACAAAAATTTTAACTGTAGGACTGATCAACTTCAACCTCCTACTTTTTTATGAAGTCCCGGTTGAAAAGATGTTTAAACTCTAAATGAAATTTCTGCGTCATTGTCTAGCATTGTTCAATTTAAATGCCCAATTCTTCTGCAAGCCAACCTTGAATTGATGTTTCATGAATGACTCTAAGAAAGTGAATGAAATGGATTATGAAAACCTACCTCACCAACCACCCTTACCATACCTCTTCTCAATCGATTATCATTTTCTGCCTTTAGATAACCTTATTAGTATAAATCATAGAAAATTCAGAATCGGTACAAAAAAACATTCAATAATTTCATTACCAAAAATTTAATATTTTTACATCATTAGAATAAATAAATTTTCACCTAATTTGCAACAAATATAAAAAGGTTCCTATTCTTTCTTATTCAGTTGAATAAAGTTTATTTTAAACTGAGATGTATTGTTTTAAGGTTAAGCCTTAGAAGCCTTCATACACAACATAATAAACTTTTATAAAGTACAGAATTAGATACAAATAAACGACTTTAAATTTAAATTCAGCATTAATTAATTATTACTAGAAAAGTGTTTCATACTAACGAATAAAAAGTTTTTAATTCTCCTTTACTATTATTAATTTAAGGTTCTTAACATAATAAAACTGTATGAAGAATAAAGATTTTATCTGATTTGTTAAGTGTAACTGCAAAAATATGAAACAAACACTTTAAAAAAAATATGCGTACTTTTAACAAAAGCAGAAGATTTGAAAAGGTAAACCTTTTAAACATTTGTGTACCTTGGATAAAGAGGCAATAAAAAAACTTGAAAATATTTAACAGATAAATTTACGAAATATTAGAAAGACATCGAAGTAATTTTATTAAGTTGCAAAACAGTAACACAAAAGACGAAAACTCTTCTGGCAACAAAAGCAATATTAATGTATGTGGTTATCAATAAATAGAACAAATAGTTTCCAATACAAAATTATACAACAATAAAAAACAAACATCCTCTAATAAGAATGTCAATTTATGTTACCAAGTTTACGTTGTTTTGTATTTTTTTGGATTTGTTTTCTTTAAATCAACAATAACAAACCTTTTGTTATTTTTCCAATAAAGGGATTCACTTTAACAAAACTGTTAAAACCCGTCTTCATTCAAAAGTTACGTGGAATATTCCTTTCTTCGATGTAATTAGTTGTTATTCTTCTACCACAAGAGAAGGAAAAGAAAGAAGGATTTTGGTTGTATCACAATAAAAGAAAATATGGAATTAATGAGGACTTTTCAAGAATAAAAAGAAATATTCCACTAACGTTTAAAGCATAGATTTAGGGTCAGGATCAACAATAGTTCAAGGTTTATTCTGAGCATCGATTAACGGTTCAACAATAATTAGTTTCTGTAATTACTTAAGGAATTGTGTCAGCTCGTCTTTTATTATTAGAATATCTTAATTATAGAATGAGATTTTTTACAGTTGTAAAAAAGTACACCTATACCTTGCTTTGCGATGTTTCGTTTTGCATTTTTTTTGAAGTTTCGTCGCTGCTTAATTAGGAAATTTTTATTTTAAAAATATTTTTTTCATAGTCGTCATGTACAGAAGCTTCCAACAATATTTTATCTCTACAGAGTAAATGCTGAGAGGTACTTTAAAACTGATATTTTTAAGATGGTAACTACATTATCAAACCAATTAAATATTGAATTTTCTTTACCACGACAGTGCAACAAACAGAAACACGGGAATAATCCCGGATCATCACATTTGTAAGATTTTTTTCGCCATACAATATTATTATCATATTTATATTCAACAATTAAATTTTTGAAATGCCGCTTTTCTGAAAGAAATTATGCACAGTTTAATCTTTTTTCACTACATCCAATTCAAAATAATAACCTCGATCATCAAAATTAGTGTTATACATAATAGATAAAACATAAAAAAAATCGAAAATGAAGCAATTGTGCTTCATATATGCTCTACATCAGAAAACTTAGAATTATGTGATTTTGACTTTCTGGATTTGTTATCAAAAACTAATTTGTTTCTAGCAATCCGTCATGCAATTTTGATTTTATTTATGTTATCTGCAACCAGGTGTACAGTAGAGAGGTTCTTTAGTACATTACGAAGAGACAAAACTTGGCTGAGGACTACTATGTCTGATGACCGTTTATCTGGCCTTTGCATGTTAAGTGTACACACTGAAAAAATTAAGAATGCGATATTCATGGATAGTGTAATTAACGAGTTTGTTACTGGCCGAAGAAGGCTTGAATTTTTATTCAAGCCAGATTCATGTAAATAAAATAAAAATTGAAGTCAAATGTTTTTATTTAATTTTTTGATATAGATACATACTTATTTCTTTAATATAATATTTGCCACCCTGCAAAAATTTCTGCCAGCCCCAATGATACAATCTAAATAATAATAAAAATATACTTTAAAAATTAAATTCATAATAATATAAAGAAACTATATAAAAGTATATGAGAATTTGACCAGGGATTTTACTTTAATTCAGAATAATTCTTTTTGTCTAAAAGTATTATTTTTTAAATAATAATTGTACGGAAAAAGAAAATAAAATGAATAATTTAAAATATAAAACTGGATAAATGTATTGTTAAATAATATTTGATGGACATTTTTGATTGAATCAATGTTTCCTGAAACGTTTTTGAACAACAAAATTAAACAAGAACAAGAAAAGATTCTTTTATCTCTTCTAAAAATCTCTTTTTAAATTAAATGTTAAGTTTTTTTAAAACATTATTTACTTTTTATTAATAAAAAATTTACTCATGAAAATTGTTTTGGAAAATTTAAGAGTATTTCCATTATGATAAAATATTGAGGAAATTGATAAATTATTTTATACTTTTTTCGATTATTTGTTGTTTTTTGTTTCAAGTTCTGTTACTAAAGTATAAAGGATTATTGTTTTTGTAGGACATGCTGGAATTTATTTTGTAAAATATATTTTAAATGTGTGAAAACAATATTTAACATTATTAAACTAGTATTAAATAAAATACCTATTTATTATTTAAAATAAATAAAATTTATGAAATTAAGATAATATATTGTAAAACTATCTGTTTTAAAATAGTTTACATAAAACATTTTTTTAATAATCAAAAACAATTAAATATAAATAAATAAATAATTTATTTATAATTAACTTTTCATCCATTGAAAAGTATTAAAATATTTTCGTTAAGTCTTTCTGTCGATTTTTTTTCGGTTTTGAATTGTTTTTAAACTTAATTAATTTATCCTTCCGTTTTTATTTATAACTCGTTCATGAGGTCCCATTAGATATTTTAATATTTAGAAACAAGTATTGACATTATAATCAAAAATTTTAATTTGTCTTTCAACAAAGACAAGGCGCAATTAAAGTATTTTTGTCACTGTATACAAAATATAAAACAGTTCATGTATCTAGTGAAAATATTCATCTGTGGTGAGGCCAATCATAGAAGTAGTTGTGGGTACGATGTAAACTTAGAGGTATTTTACATTTGGAGCACAAAATGTAAGTTTCACTACGTTCATTGCGTTACGAACACAGATAACACCGCTGCAATTTTTTTCTGGAAAACAATGCCTTTTCTAGATTAGCAGTTACAGCTTTTCTTCCAATTGTCACTGGTGGGCATGTCGAAGAAGAAGATGAATTATAGGGTCGTCCACGTTTCTTTACCATCGTTTCTGGTGTTGGCTTGTTTTGCATTAACAAAGGAATCGACACAATCAAATCAGCGCATCAGGTTACAAGCACATAAGATGGCAAGAATATTTTGCTCACCACAGTAAACAAGTACAAATTCAAGAGAAGAATGTGACCATAAGAATAATCAATAGTGAAGAAGGAACATCACACAGAAAGGTGATTTTATCGCAATAGTGCCCTCACGAGTGACTCAAAAGCATCATCATTATTTGATATTTATGAACCAAGTGAACACCGTATAAACTGCAGAGTTAGAGTAAATCGTTTACCAGCACATGTGAAGGCAGAAAACAATAAATATTATTAGACTTTTGTAATTTAGAAACAAGTTATCTTTAATAAAAGCAAACGTAAATTTCACGATAATTAAATAATTATCGATACAATTCGAGTTCCCTTTGGTAACTATGATCTTTAGAACTTACTTTTTTAATAATTTTTTTGGAACGGTAGCTATATAAGTAGCAATGACTAAAATAAAAACATTGTACAGTTACTTACCGGAGTTATTTTCTATGATCTAAATCGTTGTTAAATGTGGCTATAAAGTTGCAAAACTGGAATACACTGGTAAAATAACGAGGGACAGTGACTTCAGCAAAGGCAATTATTTCAATAAAATTAAGTAGTCTCTTTACAAAATTTTATTTTTGTCTTTAATATCAGAATAAAGGCATTAAGTTGTTAATGACTGATTTTATACACTAACTTAATATTTATTATTTGATCATAGTTTCATCATTTATTCTTTGTTTAATAATATCTTTTTTTTCAAAATAAGTTTAATATAACTGTCTTTTAACACTAAAATTAATTTACCTTAAAAAGGTTTTAATTTTACTTTTAAAATTAATTAACTTTTTTAATTGTTTAAATTGGATATATTTATTTTGTTTAATAAAATATAGATACAAAAACGAATATCTCTAATATATTGGTTTATATACTATTAGAACAGCAGACAATGAGAAAACCTTTCTCTTTTCTTCAATCACTGAACTATTATCATAAAACTAAGTAAGTTCAAATCGCAAAACATTTAATAACAAGAGATTTTTAGAGAGATAAACAAAAGTAAAGACGACTTAAAACTTTATTTTGATTTGATGAACAACTGTTGATGATGTTTCCCTTTTTTCTTATATTTCATAAAGAATAAAAGAATAAAGAGAAATTTTGGTGATTTTGTTGGTACCGTAGCCATTTGCCATGGATGCACTCAATTATGAACAAGCATTATGGCTTGGTTTTGAATATTTTTGAGTGTCTCAGTAGGCAAGGAACCTGGTGGCGCCTATCTCCCTCCTCTCTAAGTAACTCCTGGTGATTAGATAAATCAAAATACAAATCTGGACATAAATTATGATTGTTGCGTTCGTTGTCACTTCCCAACTAAATAAATAGAAAATCAAATCAATCAACAATTCAACAACCAATTCATTAATCAATCTATTCAACAAGAAATTCAAACCTGAATTCCAAAAAATTTCGAATTAAAAAAACAATTTTTGTGATATTAATTAATGGAAAAATTCGTGCAATTTTTCTATTTTCAGTTTTTTACCTGTGTATTTTTCCAGGAAAATCTTTTCAATATTTATTGTTACAATTGACAATTATAACAATTTTGTTTTATTATTCTAAATAAATTATTTTCGTTGGAAATTTTTTAAAATTTATATCAACATGCCAACTAATCCACCACCATGGGTTGTTTATTGCTAACGGAACGATCAACCCGGTGATCAAGTCAACTGATCATCACATCGGATATAATAAAACCCGGGACGAATCAGGTCGAGCCGTTCATCGTGTTCTATGATTCGCCCCATCATTCAGAAACTTATATCAATGATTTTGTGGCAGAATAATAAGTAGCTGGATACCGATTACATAATTATCATTTAGAATCTTAAGGAGGGCCGTTTCGCTTCCTCTTGTTAGACAATTCTGATAAATATGGAAAAAATAGATAAAAATTGTCTCTTATTGTTTGATTAATGATCTTCAAATAGAGCTTATATTTTAGAGCTTCAGTTTCTATGGATGATTTAAGTATTCAATTTTTGTATTGATTTCAGAATTCGGCGGTTTGTGAGAGGTTTCCGCTCTATATGTTTCATTTTACATATTCAAACAAAAGACATTATTAAACACCAACATTCAAAAATGTATATCCAGTAACCAGTAACTAATACATGTTCGTTTTATAAATAAAAATTCTTAATTCGCAAAATAATTATTAAACAAATTTTAATATTAATCAATTTTGCTTTTTCTTTCACTTTTAAAATAAAAAAACCTTTTCCATTAAGAAATAATTTTTTATTAAATGTAAAGCATTGTAATTAATTAAAAAAATTAACCGACAACAATGGAAGAATTTAATTATGTAAATTAATTTTGTAAATTCAAAAAACAAATTGTTTTAATATACAAATTAATTTTTGGATATGTTTTTCGATATATTTTTCTATATGTTCTCGCTCTCCTCCGTATTCTTCCTTCTCCATCATCGCGATCTGTCTTTCTCTTTCGAACCCTCTTCTGTAGTCGTCTGAGTTCCGGTTTCCTGAGCTTTTCGTTTGTGCATCTGAGAATTGTCGGTTATCTCCTTGGGTTCTCCTTTGATAATCAGTTCTTCCTTGATATCCTTTATTCAAATTCGTGTAACATTCCTCAGTTCTATGTCCTGGATTATTACATCTTTCACATCTTACCTTCCTGCATTCCCGTCGGACATGACCTTCCTCGCCACATGTATGACATATGATTTTCCTTTCTCTTTTACATTCGCTCCGTCTATGCCCTGTTTCTTTGCAGTTCCAGCATGATATATTGTTTTGCCCTGGATGTCGTCTAACAAAAGTGTCTCCTTTCTTCGTTATGCTTCCTGTCGCTGATCCTCTTTTTACCACGCCCTTGACGCTCTCATCGCATGTACTGGCCTTTCAATTTCCAGGACTTCATCCACTTTTTTGATGACATTTTTTACTTCTTTTATTTCTTTTACCTCTCTAAACTTGATCTCTTTCTTCACATCGCTGTACCCATGAATTAGAAGATTCTTTTCAATTTCTTCTTCCGACCAATTATTTTTTGCTAATTTTGCTAAGAGTTTCTTTGCTTTTGCAAAGTATTCTTCCGCTGATTCATTCGTTCCTTCGAAATTTACAGCCTCCATCAGATCCTCCATCAGAGAGCTTTTCTTTTGAAAAGCTTCTCGTAACAGAGCTTCATATCCTTTTGTCTCGACCGATACATTCTCGTAGACAGGTACAAGTTCATAAGAAAGCAATCAATTATCGAAATCTCTTGTATGCTTTCTGGTGTTTTAGCCACTTTAAAATACCTTGAGCATGCTGCTATAAATGTTTCAATATTGTCTTCTTTCCGGTATTGTTCCGGTAGAAGTCTCGCAATCAACTGATCCGAGTTGCTGGCTATGGTCAACATATTAGGTTCGTGATTAAAATTGGAAGTCATAATTTTGTAAACTTTATTTCTACTACAATTTTCATTATTGAAACAAATTTTTGAGGAACAATATTTTAATTACATAATCTAGGTCTCAAAATTCTAAATATAAATAATAATATCGATAAATATATAAATATGTTATTTAATTCAATTTTGCATAAATTTAGATCTTTAAAAATATTTTAAAAATTCAATTCCTAAATATCTTTCTTTGATTTTAAATCATTCGATTATAAATTATTTCTTTTTAACAAAAACCTTTTATTTGTTTTTAATAAAAATTTCAAAAATAATTTACAAATTTAAAATACAATTCACAAATTTTAAATACAAAAATATTTGGCAATATTTAAATTTATTATTATTTAATAGAGATTCATT
>MQRK01253456.1:2068-18066 GCA_001938485.1 Girardia tigrina
ATATATATATATATATATATATATATATATATATATATATATATATATACGAACAATAAAAGAATGTAAAGGAAAAGCAAATTTCTTTTTCAAATGAATTAACAAAAACAACTAACAAATAATTAATTTTTATTGTATGCTTGAATTATGGAGTGCGTTGATTATATTACCTAAGGGTGTCAAAGATACAAATGCGACAATTGGCCCTATGATTTTTGGCTTTGGAAAACTGTGTATTAACAAAACATGCAATATTTCAAAGATAGCATTCAAATGAACATTAACTTAATTCCAGTTAATTTATTGTGTTCAGTTGTTGGCCACGTAGAAGACCACATGATTGTCGCTGTAAAAACTAGGGGTTGACACAGAAAATTTGATGTAACCTCTACATTTTTTAGCATTATGTATAATATGCATCTTGTTATTTTAAATCTATTTCATGTTTTTCATAAGAAAACACTAAAATTTGAAATAATTTTTTTCGATACTAAAATTTTTGTTCAATAATTTAATTTCTTTTTCAGTAAAATTTATCATCTCATCTATTCAATAATGCATCATATGCATCAATATGATGTAATTCCATGAAGTTATAACCACTAAAAAAAGTAAATAACTTTTTGGACACCATGTGTATAGTTTTAAGAGCTAGTTATGGACAGGACAAATCACAATGATCAAAATATAATCAATACCTGTACAATTGATCGAAGATCGAGGTGTTTCATGCCCAAATAAGCGGATGTCGACACAATTAGAGTATTGATTTCGGAATTATGGTGCGCGCGTTTTGTTGGTGATTCAGCCTCTTTCGATCCAAATAATAGTCCTCTTGTTTCAGATTTATAAATTGATAAATCTTCTGTATGTGATGAATCTGCAAAACCAAACTTAACTATTCGAGCTTGTTTTTCTTCGGTAATCAATGTTTGCTAAATATTAATTCAACAAAGTATGATAATGTGATTTCCCTACCTTTTCAACTCCAGCATCATACAACTGGACTTCCTCGTCAATCTTTAAAAATACTTTAAATTCTTCATCAGAATTACAAGGTTTCAAGTCGAATTCATTTGTGATATAAAATACGACGTCTTTTCCACAAGTATTTTTTATAACATAAGGTGCACCAACTACAGCTTTGTGTTCTTCCAAATGAAGAGCGTACGCGTCCTCGAATGCCTTTTTTGAAATGAATATGAAAATTTTCAAAAATAAAAAATTATAGAAAATCTACTTTTCCCAAATTACTCAAAACCTCCAGCGCTGTTTTGCTTACAGTGAGTTCAAGACTGTCTCGAGATAATAGCAAAATAGAAACAGCCGAAGGTTCTATGCTGACTAAGTCCTCTAAATCTTCATCGTCAAACAATTGGCTGTCATCACATGTAATGTACTACATCAATATTATCCATAATTTCATACAAGATTATGAGTACTTCAAGCTCAAAAGAATATTGTCTATTATTTTCTTCTGGATATACTTCTATCAAGGGTTCCCAAAAATTTATGTGATCATTAAAATAACTAATTGACACAGATATTGTCAACCCAATACAAATCTAAAAAATATCTTATAATAAATTAAAATTTATCATAAATAAACTTGAGTTGTTGGGTTTTTTATATCACCATCCATTGAGCATTCGAAAATGAGCATGGGCACACATTTTTTAGCAACCTCAGACTCCAAAATGATCTTCATATCCGGCATTCTAACGTAGATCTATTATAAAAAAGAATAATTTGTAAATCTTGCAAAAGTATCGTTTTCAACAAACTAAAAGTCAACATGCAATTAAATGCTTAGTCAAAACTTACAAGAGTGTTTAAACCCTGAATATAAATGAGAAATATAAAAACCAATGAAGCATGTATAACATAACACATTAGCAGTAATCAATTCAAGAATTGGGTTCTTAGTCTATTTACATTTTAACACCAAACGTCTCACAATGTTCCCAACACATACCTTCATGTCTACCCCATCTGATATTTTATCTTCAACCTCGTTCTTCTAAATTCAATAAAATATCTGATCGGTTATGACAAATCAATAGTTCGCTACGCGTCAATTTTAAGTAAGCGTTTTATAAAAATATATTGTAAAATAGAATATTGTCAAGAACATTTGTTAAATAATATTAATTTCAATATTTTGGGACGTTCAGTTTTAATTAGATTTTTTTAATGAAACTTTTCGTTAATGATGTTAATTTTAAAATAATTCAAGTAATTCTTCGATTCATTTGCTGTGCATAACTATTATCGATTTGGTTCCTCTAGTAACTTGTGGTAGTTTCCGTCAAGCAAAGACACATAATTATTTTCATTTGTTGCTAAATTTTCGACAAAGTGACTTTTTAAAAAATATTCTATTTGCATTATTGGGTTCGAATACAGAATTCAAGTTCATGACACAAAATTTTATTTCTTTTCTTTACACAAATCATTATAAATAAAAATAAATATAAATTCCGATATTGTTATTTTATTAATTACGAATTTTAATTTATAATCGTCTTTAAAATTATCCAGGTCTTTTATTAAAATTTTGTCACGAAGATTTTATTTCACCTTTTATTAAATTTCCATTTTATTTTACATTTTCATTTTAACACAATTACCTTTTTGATTAACATTGTAACGTACATTTTCATTTCAATAAAATTACGTTTTCAATTTAAATATAAAAATTAAATTTTCATTTATTTCGATTTAACAGTTTTTAATAAAAGTTATATTTTCATTTTGTCTCAAAACAATAATATTTTAATTTTAAAATCTATGAATTCATATGATATTTGATTTGTTTTATATTTAAATAAAAGTTACAAAATAAATTTTTAGTGTATTATCCTTTCAAATATTAAATATTACGTTTTATATGGAATTAAAAATTTACTTTATTAATAAATCTGTTTATGGATTTTGTGTTAAACTTTAAAAATCTACCTTAAAATTTATTGTTATATAAATTAATTTTTACGCTATTTTATAAAAATCTTATTTTAACATCATCTATAGATCTACTTTTCAAAATGTTATTATTTCATTATTAAATTGATTAGATTTTAAATTCAAAAATTTTATGAGCTTACCAAAGCTCCTAACATGTATTATTAGAATTGATAATATTACGATATAAACGAAATTCAGGTTAATTTACACTTTGTTATACAATTATACAATTACTAATTCATTGTTACATCATTTAATATGTATCCATAAACATTGATAAATTGAAGAAAATGTATACTAAACATTTGACCGAAATTGAAAATGAGAAAACATGTTAAACATTTAAAGCATGCTAACCTGGTCCACTCTTCTCTGTTCAACGTCCAATAACATTTGAGCAACATCAAACCCACACTCTACTCCATCATCCTTGGTATTAATCTTCTCTTTCTCCATTACTAAATCATGATTTCATTATAAATGATTATAATAATACGTACATCCTTTAGATATGAATGGAAACTCTGAATCGATGAATTGTTTCATTTCCCAATATTCTTCTACGTATATTGCATCCAGTTTATTGATAGAAAATTTTTCATTTAATGAATTATCTTCCTAAAATAAAGTGTTTATGAATACAAGTACAAAATATTTAGTATCATTACGGGATTAGCAACTTTTAGAGTGCTCATTATCTTAGAAATGCTTTGAATAACGGCAGGGGTAATGTTAATTATCAAATGTTCCATGGTTAAGCTGCCTTGCATACCTTCTGCAATGGGTTTATTGCAGTAAAGAGCCAGACTAGTTGGAGAAATAATCTAGAGGTTTTAAAAAAATATTTTTAATACAACTGTTTTAAATATTTGAAAAGAAACTACTTTTAAAAAATAATAGGCAATAATTTTATAATGTATACAATTCTTCTGATGAATTTTGTATTTTAAACCTAAACATCAGTTTCTAAATTTATTATTTTAGAATCAAATTCATTTTACCTACTTAAGCTTAGGGACTGATCATAAAGGATGCCACACTTTAAGGGGGGTAGAGAAAATTTGTGACACTTTGTAACAGGGGGAGGAAGGAGTAAAAGGCTCTGTGACGGCCCGTTTTTTTGTCAGAGCCTCAGGTAGCTTCATTTTCTGGAAGTCTTCATTATAAAACACCTGTGCAAGATAAGCTACTAAAAGACATTCACATCTTGAATAATGACGTGACTAGACTTTACAAATGAAAATAGTCAGACATGTTGTCTTCTAAGCAGTTGGATCAAATAAAGGTTTTAGAAAATAAAAAAAGAAACTGGAATCTCAGCTGCCTATGAAAGTTTTGAAACAGATTCGTAAGTAGAGGAGTCGTGAAAAGTAAAGGACGAGGTTAGATGAACTTTGCAAGCATTATCCCGATGCTAAGTGTATTCTTCAAAGGAAAGGAAGAACATTAATCTGAGCTACTGAAAACTATAATTAAAATAGTGTTTTATAATTCTGCAGATCATAAAAGAAAACAGGAATACATTCATTGCAGCATAAGAACTCTCAGAGAATTAACAAATGACCTTATGAAAAAATGGTTTTTTGATAACGAATAACAAACGTATTAATTTCAAAAAGTTGCCCAGAATCATTATTTTCATTCAATAATTTATTGGATAAATTTTATTTATTTTCGGTAAGTTTCCATATAGTGTACTTGCTTAGTGCATTTTGTAAACTGATGATGAGATTATTATTATCTTGAAACGCGTTGTCTTATTTTTATCCCTATTATATAGACTTTTTTAATTCAATCTCATATATATATATATATATATATATATATAAAATATAAAGAACACAGAGGTAAACAACAAAACAAAAAAATCAAATCAATCCTCCGATTGTCATCAATCTTCCTGATTGGATAAGGTAATAAAATCCTTCCCCTGTCCTGTTGTGATGGATCGATAACGGAGATGATCATGTTGTTCTTGTAAGGTTTCGTATTCTCTTCTGCTATTTAACCATGTTTGTTTTTTTTAAATTTCCCCTCAGAGGATGTACTTATTGGAAGCATAAGTTGTTTGTCAGTAGTCTCTTTTCAAACAGAATCATCTTGATAGGCATCATTTCGCTCTCTAAAATGTGAACTTGAGCACTTAGATTCATAAATTTTCTTTAACTCGGTCTTGGCTTGTTGAAATAATTGAGCCTTCCGTTTTCGTTGTTCACGCCTTTTTGGAGATCGACTCATACGATGAGTCACAGATGACATCATGTCTTCCTTTGTGATGGAACTGTGAATTGTTTGAAACGGGACAGGAATTTTCTTTTTTGTGTCATCAATTGCTTCTACTCCGATTTTCGATTTTTTTTCAAATCTCTAAAATCATCTCCGGTACCTCTTGAGACACCGTCTCAACAATTTTTTACGATAATTGGACAATGTTCAGTCTAATCCTAGTTTCAGTTATTTCACCTTGAAAGGACTTTATGATCGGTTGCATTGAAAGAAATTTGTCAACAATCGTTTTATTAACCGATAACGGGACTGAATTTCTCCGGTATTCTTCATGCTTAGCTATCATCTCTGCTAACTCTTTGGTCAGCGTGATACAGTTCTTTTGCCATTCCTGCAACTGTATATTAACTTGATTGTCATTCATTGAATTTGAATTCGTTCTGTAATTTATGATGACGACGGGTGAATTGATTAAACAGTAGTGCACACAAAAAACATGTTAATAAGACAGAGGATGAGTAAAACAATCTCATATCCATAGATTCTGATGATGACTCTCTCTCAACACCGGATCGTCAATAGTCTCGGCAGGTACTATTAGCACCTGCCGATTCCTATCAACAGATCAGCAGACTAGAAATCATCCTGAAACACTTTAACTATCCCTGCATGATTATTAATAGTCTCAGCAGACACTATAAGAACCTTCTGTTATCCATCGACAGATCGACAGACTTAATATTACCTCAAAACTCTTTCATATTCCCAACCTGACCATCAATAGTTCTGGTAGGCACTATAAGTCTCTACCGTTACTTATCGACAGATCGGCAGTCTTGATCATGTTCCCCAACCTCCATCAACTTAAAAAAATAAAAACTAAAAATTACCTAAATTCAAAAATAATGTTGTAAATAAACTTTATTCAATAAAAAGTGTGATCAAGTGCACAAATTTGGACTAATTTATACAATTTTCTTTTACACAAAATTTAACAAAGCCCATAACCGGAAAATTCTTAAAAAATTAATATTATAAATTATAATTATAATCTTTTATTTTTCGGTTTTTAGATTATGGGAGTTTTTTGTTGCTCGCCTCGGTGCAGGCGCATTGAATGGGCCAGAGGCCGAGCTGAAGAAAAACTCTTTGATCCTAGCATAACAAAGCAAGAGTACCAATAAGATTAACTGCTGCGAATAACCAAGCCTTAATGGTCATGCATGTGGACGACAGGATTCGTTTGACTGATCATGATTTCGTTATTGAAGAACGATTGAAATTAATTCCTACAGTTATAGCTGGATTAGTAATAAAGTCAAATGCACCAGGAAAGTCAAATGCTGTTGGTTATGTTGGTCCCACCTATATTTCTGTAAGATCTGGTAAACACTCAAACTCAACTGCTTATAGTCATAGTCTGGATTTTGAGTATTTACTTCAAATCCCTGACTTCACAAGCATCACAAAATCTGAGAATGTTATTAAGCCAATTATTGTTAGGATTATTGATGGAGCCCATGATGAAAATCTAAGGTAGGAAGAGGTCATTGCTGCATCAGCTAAGACTTTTTGAAGGATGATTTTGATGCCATGTGATGCCATATTTTTATTTAAACAACAATTTTGATTGTCCTTAAGACAATCTTTGTCAAAGCTTTCGTACGATTGCATTCTAAACTAAATTGATTAATGAATTAATTCTTCTTATTTTTTAGCAAATGGGGAAATAAATATTTTAAAAAAATATTTACTAAAAACTTATTGGATAGAAATTAAAATGATTATTAATTATTTAAAAAATATTAATTTGATTCATTTATTAAAAATTGTAAAAACTAATTAACTTATTTAAAATTGTAAAATTATTTGAAATTAAAAATAAATTTATACATAATATATTTTTAGATAATAAGAATTCAAATATTAATCATCCATCTGGGTAGGAGAGACATATTTCCAAATCAATATACACATTCAAACACAAAACATCAAACATTCAAAATATTCCTCACATAATTATTAAAACAATGAGCACGGTTTTAGTGAATAATATATTTAGCGAAATAATAAATTCATATCACATTGTCGTTTTAATGATATGGATTTAATTTTTTAAATTTAAATAAAATATTAACCAGGAGGAATTTTTAATAAAATTTATTAGTTCATTTCGCGGACCACAGTTTGAGAAACACTGGCGTAGGTAATTTATAATAATATTAAAATTTAAAATTAAATGCTGCATTGCAATATCAATCAACGATTTGATGTCACTATACAATCAAAAATTAATATTTTTTAATTAATAGTTGAAATTTATTTTAAAAATACCAACTAGAGTCTATCCTTTATTTACTACTGCTATTTACTATATTATTGAAGATCCTCTAGCAATACTCTATTAATTCATCATGCTTATGATATATTGGATTGTTAACCATGATACCAGACATTTTATGAAATATCTCTAACAATTTGGATAATGTATCTACTCAAACATTTCAATTACAATCTCGATCCCAAAAACTATTGATAAAATTCTAAAACCAAACAAAGCCTTAGGTCTAATAGACACCTCAAATTCGATATACTCTTATTCTCCGCATACAACATCAAAATTCTCACTAGTTATTTTTCATGCCAATCAAATAACTAATAGTATCACTTTGTTCCTGTTAAGATAATTGAGACAATTTTCATTTGAATTTTTATTATTATCACATTTAGAGTCATCACAAATCTCGGAAGATCAATCAACGTTTGACATAAAGATTTGGATTTTCGTTTCTATTTTTAATCATGATTATTCGAACAATTATTCTAAATCTTTTTTTTAAAATATTTAATTACTAAAAATATTAATTAAAAATAATAATTTTAAACATTTCTTTATAAAAATCCAAAATAATAAAAATGTTATCAAATAGTTAAAAATGAATTTAATTTATATTTTAGTAATTTATTTATATCTAATTAAATGCCTTTCTTTTCTTAAAAAATAAACTTAATTTCAATTGTTAATTTTAAAAATATAAACTCATCAAATTATTATTTTAATTATGTTCGAATATTCAATCACTGTAAATATAAAAAATACCAATTTCCAACTGGATGGGAAATTACCATTCTAAGATCAACATACTTTATACAACAATATAACTCAAACAATACACTCACACATTCAAATAATTTAAATTATTCCTCACAGTTCCGTTAAATTTTTTTTCACTCCTCATCAGTGCTGCTATATACAGAAAAATTTGAACCATATCGTTGTGATCGTTCAGTTTTGTTAAGATTGCTTAATATATTTCATATATAAATTATATTTTGAATATTCATTTTTATTATTTTGTTAAAGGTAAACTGACTGATTGTATTAGACAAATCTTTCGTTTACCATTACAAGAATCAAATTCATTCTAATCAAATAATTTTTTCTAAATTCCATTGTGATCTATTTATACAAGTTCACTAATGCAAACGACGAATTATTGGTCAATAAATTTAATATTAATTATGAAACTGGAGTAAAAGTACTTACGTTATACAACAAATGCATACATGATGAAGAAATCATCTCAAATCGTTTGCTTTTTCCAAGTTTTTCAGTTTAAAATAATGAAAATTTTATCCGATAATTTTGAAAATTGTTTCAGATATAAAGATAATAAAAAGTTACTCACGTCCATACTATTTTTCTTACGAAATTCTTCTAGAAATGGACAAAATACAGCTTGAAAATCGGAGATATTTGCATCCACAATATCATTTGTTTTAAGCATGGAATATTTCAATGATAAATTGGTCTACAAATATAAAACAGATTATATGATTAATAAGTTTTACGAAATTTGTAATTTCTTTAGTCATACTTGAATCATTATCGCATTTGATTTGGGATTTTCAATATTTTCTACAAGTAAAATTTCTGGTCTTTCAATTCTCATGTCGATTTCAAAATCGGAGACACGGGGTTCTACAGGCGTTAACTGAGGTTTTTCTGTACTTTGGATATATTAATATGAATAAAATATGCAATAACTTCTATATTTTCTCGGATTCTTGTCGTGTCCTTTAACAGCAATCATTACTTTTTTTGGAGGTGGCTTAGGTGCAGGCTCTGCTTTAACAAAAAAATCTGTAAGTTGCATTAGATAATCGACACAGATACACATATATATTCCCGCTATGTCTACAATCACTAAAACAATAAGTTAAACTAGATTTGGAGGATTTGGTATCTTACATTTGCTATTACCACTTTTATTTTGAATAAACTTTACTGAAACAAAATCTTTGCCATCATTTGCTCTATTTCTTATAAGTCTAAATAAATAAAATCTGTATTATCAAACTTTCTAAAAATGCAAAATAACAAAACAATACAATGGATACCCAAAATATGTCTTCGGCATTTATGCCTCAGGCATGTAGATATTTTATATAAAACTTAAAACAAATCGACTTTCTTATGGCCGTATAACTTCCAATGTGTTGTTCTTATCGTATATTTTGACCTCTATTAATATGCAAACTACTTTACCTAACCATAATTTTAAAAAAATTTATGAGCAGCTTCAACATAAGTACAAGTTTTATCTTTTTAATTATTCATAAAAAATGTTGATTAAAAACAGCAAATATTTACAAACATGTCAATGATCGAAAATATTTTTTTTAATTTACAGACAGATGCAAAAGTTTCCGGTCTGATTAATTCGCGATCATTATGATTGGTTCTTACTTTGCTTATAATTTAAATAAACATCTGCTATTAATATTGTTATGCAAACCAGTAATTTGTTTTTATTAGTCTCATAGTGGCTCTGATTTTATGTTATCATTTTCTTTTTTAAATGTATAAAATGAATCTAGAGTTGTAATCAAATTTTTGACTAAAGACAATCTTTCGCTAAGAGTAATCAAATTTCGATTAGATGTTGTTAGCCTATCTTTGATGGGCTAAATTATTTTTAAATCGGGACGAAAAACACTTGGCAACGATCCTCGCTGTGGTCAACATATAGAAACAATAAATCCTGGTGCTATCGATCTTGATGCTTTTTTTCTATCTGACCGACATTTGAAGACGAAAGAAATCGCAGCAAGCTTAGAGTTATCATAAACAATTTTCATCCAAATTCTTCATAAACAAGTCTATATAAATAAAGTTAAAGATGTCACATCGAGAAATACCTATTTTTCTCGAGAAATTTTACATTTAAAATTACAGTTACATGTTAAATTTATTTATTAAATGAAATATTTAACATAAAAAATATGGATAATTATTTGTTTAAATAATATCTATTTAAAAGTATTTTTTATTGAAAAATAAATTTTATAGATTTGTTATTCGTTGTTACAAGCTATCCGGGCAATGATAAGCGATTTAAAAATTATATTTGATCATTTAGAGAAATTTAATGGAAACGGCAGTTTTGAAATTTGGAAGAAAAAATTCAAGATGATTATGAAAATCCAGGGGATTTTGGATCCGGCCCCATATCTTCCTTTTTTGTTGACGGATGTACCGTTAAATATATACATTGGATGAAAAGAAACAGAGCAACTGTGAAGAAGTACTGCAAATCATTCGGATTAACCAGACGATCTGCGAACAGTCAACTGATTAATTTGAAATATTACGAAGGACAAACTATTGACCATTACGTTTCTCAAGTAAAGATGTTGGCATCAAAAATCGACGATCTGACCAAGGCAGCCTTTATGGCTGGATTGCCGTTCAAGTTGCAATTGAATTTAGAGCAGGCCGGCGATCAAGATTTAACCGAAATGGTTGAATATAGTCGCAGGTATTTAGGAATTAAAAAGTGCGTCACACAAAGTTCAAACCGTTGGTGATGGAAAGATCGTTTCTAAAGAACGAGGTGAGGTTAGCGGCGGTAGAAGGAGTTCCTTTACAAAACTCCGTATGCCACATAACGGAAATCTGGTACAAACAAGGGTAAACCGTTATGAAAATTCTCAGCGGCAATCTAATGGACAAATAATTTGCTATAAATGTAAGTAACTTGGACATATAGCAGAATATTGCAGGTCGGGAAACGGACAGGGGAGTTTGTAGGCGCCGGCTCTCTCCCTTTGACATTTCCGGCGCTGCAAACCATGACTGTCATTGTTAATAACAAGTCGGTTACAGCGTTGATAGATTCGGGTTGCTCAAAAACTGTTGTTTTGAAAGGGTTGATCAAGGGAAACTCATTACAGTCACATGAGCAACAAATTGTTTTGGCTAATGGAGATTATATATGTGTGGGGATTAGTGACGTGGAATTGACTATAGACAATAGAACTATGAAAGTAGAATGTTCTGTCATGAAATATTTACCCTATGATTTGGGAATTTTAATTGGTATGGATGTTATAAGTGAACTTGGTGGTGTGAAAATTAATAATGGTGTTATCGAATTTGGTGTGTGTGTAGGAGAAGGAATAATGAAGGCTGGTGACAATCTGAGTTGTGTCACGGGTGTTGTGCCAAGTGTTAGCCTGAACAAACACAATTATGAAATTGAATTTAAGGATAATTGGACGGTTAAATGGAAGTGGAAAGATGAGGCGCCGAGTTATCTACCAATTCGACATTCGACCTTTAAGGATGACAAATCGAAAGACATAGCCACAATGAAAATCCTTGAGGAGTGGATGAAGAAGGGCTATTTAATCGAATATGACGAGAAGGAAATGGGTAAATCGATAGAATCTATACCCATATTTAGAATATTGCAAGTTAACAAATCCAAGATAAGACCTATCTTTGATTTTAGGAAATTAAACAATTATGTAGACGTGTACAGTGGCTCAGCAGATATATGTTTGGAAAAACTTCGTACCTGGCGGCGAAAAGGATCAAGATTTTCTATACTTGATTTATCAGAGGCGTATATGCAGATTCGCGTTCACAAGGAAATGAGGTTTTATCAATCATGTATCATTAATGACAAAAAGTACGCTCTAACCAGGATGGGCTTTAGTTTAAATATCGCTCCGACCATTATGACTGAAATTGTCAAGTGGGTTTTAAATTCTAATCCTAGAGTACGTGAAAACACCGATACGTACATCGATGACATTTACGTTGACGAAACTAAAATCACAGTTGACGAAATTAGAATGTTGTTCGAGAAATTTAGTCTTAAATGAAAAAAAACCAGAAAATCTCTCAATGAATAAAGAGGTGCGAGTGTTGGTAGTTAAAGTCTTTAAAGATAAGAATTCGGTGAGATGGATGAGAGATAATTTTAAGGATGAGATAGTTGCCGAATCAATATGGCATCGCGAGTTATATTCCCTGTGTGGCCAATTAGTAGGAATCCACCCTGTTGTTTGTTGGCTACGTCCATCATGCTCATACATGAAAAGGCTCAGTGATGGAAAATGGGATGAGAAAATAGATGTCGAATTATTCGAGAAAATCCATTTTTTTTGAAAAAAGTTAAGGAGGAAGATCCTTGTAGAGGAATATGGAGTATTGATGATTGTAAAGGCGGCATCATAGGGTGTGATGTCAGTTCGATAGCCATTGGTGCAGCATTGAAAGTTAAAGGAAATATTATAGAAGACGCATCGTGGTTAAGGAAAACTGACGATTCTAGGCACATAAACGTAGCAGAACTAGAAGCAGTTGTAAAGAGTCTAAATCTGTGTATTAAATGGGGACTAAAGAATGTTGTAGTAAAATCAGATAACAAATCAGTTGTTTCTTGGATAACTGAGGTACTATCAGAGCGAAATAAATTACACACGAAAGCCTCTTCCGAGTGTTGATAAAGCGCCGATTGTCAATGATTAAGGAGTTGTGTCAGGAATACGAAATAACTTTGAAAATTGAGTTTGTTAATAGTGAAGACAACAAGGCTGATGAACTGACAAGAATACCCAAAAAATTAAAACGAAGCATCTGCCTTTTGTCTGTAACAGATGACATATTCAAACTACAGAAACTTCATGACAGATGTCATTTTGGTACAAAGAGAATGCGATATATGTGCGATAATTTGGAAATAAATGTGTCAAATGCCTATATAAAGGATTTGATCTCGAAGTGTCAAAGTTGCCAATCTATTGATCCGGTGCCAATAAAATGGGAAACTGGAAAATTAACTGTCAATGAAAACTGGACAAGACTTGCAGCGGATGTCACAAAATTTGATCAACAAAAATTCTTAAGTATCATTGATTGTGGACCCTCTCGATTTGCTGTATGGAAACTAATCAAAGCTGAGGATGTCAAGTCGATTATTACAGAGTTTTCAAATTTGTTCTGCGAGCGTGGATCTCCCAAGGAGCTGATTATTAACAATTATACGACATTTCATTCAGCCGAATTTAGCAAGTTGATGGAAAAGTGGAATTTATATGTCCTATACCGCGCTATTAATCGACCAATTTGCAACCGAATAATAGAGAGAAATCATTAGACAATCAAGAGAATTGCGTCTGGATCGAATATCAGTATCATGGAAGCTTTATGGTGGTATAACAATACACCGTCCGACGGAAAGGAGACACCTAGTTCAGCACTTTACAAGTACATTTCAGTCGGTTTGGAGATAATCGAAAGAATTGAAAAGGAGCCGGTTTACAATGAGGTAAACACAGACTTCGTAGAGCAACAGTTAGTCTGGGTAAAGCTTGAAAATAATATGCCATGTACAAAGCAATTGACAACAGGCGTTGTCGTTAGGAAATTGGATCAAAGAAAGTACTTAATAAATTGTGATGGTTTTTGCGGTCCACGGCATATAGCAAATATTCGACCAAGACAACCAGACCTACCGCGAAACTCTTACTCGAATTACATGTTGGAAAATAACAACGAATCAGCTTCGAGTGTTAAGCAAAGTGAATCGGGAATCAGCAACAGACCCCAAAGAGAAAGACGAAAACCGAAATATGTGAACGAGTATGTAGTAGATAAAGATTCTTATGACGAAGAATCTGGGGAGTGTTGCATGTTAAATTTATTTATTAAATGAAATATTTAACATGAAAAAATATGGATAATTATTTGTTTAAATAATATCTATTTAAAAGTAATTTTTATTGAAAAATAAATTTTACAGATTTGTTATTCGATGTTACATAAAGTTAAAGATGTTACATAGAGAAATACCTATTTTTCACGAGAAATTTTACATTTAAAATTTTAATTAAATTCTTTTTATAAAAAAACAATGCTTTTTTATTTTACTTAACACTAATAATTATATTTAAGACTTTCTGAAATTACCGTAATATCGCGAAGATAAGATAAGAAATCTGAGAATAAAATGAAAGTTAAAAAGAAATAAAAGTAGTTGAGACTTATACGACCCATATCATAAAATTCTTCTTGATTGACAAGTTATCACAAAAATAATAATAAATTAACACAAAGAAAATTTTAATGCTTTCATTCAAATTTTAACATCAGATTTTGTGCATAAATATGTAAATGTAATAAGCAAATTTCTTAATTAGAATTTTCTAATTTAAACGAAGTTTTATATTAGTAAAAAAAATTACAAAAAATTTTTACAAAAAAGGTATACTTTTCTATGTAGTTATATCGCGCATATAAGCCGCGGCTTATCTGTAAAAAAATTTATTTTTAAAAAAAAAATCGTGTGCGACTTATGTGTGCCTGCGACTTATTTGTGCGATAATAAAAATGATAAATAAAAATTTGAATTTCTAATCGCTGTTTTGAAGAACAATCAATTTAACTTTAATACGACCACATCAAAACAAATTGATCCTCCAAATTTATGTAATATCTATACAATATCTAATAATTGATACTTTTTTTAATTTAGATATATTAAAAAATTTAAATACTAATAGATGCACAAAAAAGAGGGTAAGCGTTGGAATTTTTTTACGAGATCTGCGACCAACAATGATTTAGCTATTTGCACGTTGTGTAATAAACAATTGTCATGTCGTGGATCTTCAACCACTGATTTAATACGGTATCTTGACCTTCTACATGAAACAAAAATTAAGAAAAAATCTGGAACTAAGATTTTTTTAAAAATTTTAAAAAACAAGTAAGCAGCCAAAATAAAATTACAAAATATCTCAAGAAAACGTCGTTGAAGAAAAGGTATCCGAATTAGCAGCTAAAGATGGTATTGCTACTACGGGTACCCGAACAAAAGCGCCCACGACAAAAGCGCCCTGACAAAATCGCCCACTTTTTTAAATTTTTGTTTAAATTATTAACTGAACTAATTCTTAAATGAATTAATTTTGAGAGTCAAAAAAACTTTGTAACAAGAAAAATATTTTAATTAGAAACATTATAAAATTAGATAAAACGACATTTTGTGAACACTTAAAAAATGTGATGCACAATACAATATAAAAAAAATACTAATTGAAGCTACAACATGGTACAAAAATGGATAATTTGTTTTTCATCAAGAAATTTTCATCCACTTTAATAGAAGTTCTTGAATATTGTGACTATTTCCCTAATTATTTGGAGGATAATTATATTGGAAGAATGTGACACAACCGTAGAGTAGTACCAATAAATGTTTGGAATATGTTTGATAGAGTTAAATGATTTGCCGTGTACAAATAATTCAGTTGAAGGTTGTTATAGAGCAGTGTCGGGCAACCTTTTTCGCATCGCGGCACCCTAAGCCAATTTTTTTTTCTTGAGGCACCCCTATATAAAAGATCAACAGTTGAAAATCTTGGAAGAAATTTGGGATCGCGGTAGCTTTTAACCCACGGGGAAAAAACCACCATGAAAATAATTAAAAAATAATTAATTAAAAACCTATGTC